>ML436707.1:3421-61077 GCA_005239525.1 Nicotiana knightiana | reverse complement strand
TATATATATATATATATATATATATATATTAACATGGAAATTCATGAAAAATTAGTGAAAACTTGAGATTTTGGTAGAAAACCTAGAATATATATATATATATATATATATATAATATATTTTAACATGGAAATTCATGGAAAATTAGGGAAACTTGGGATTTTGGTAGAAAACCTAGAAATTAGTATTTTTTGATTTTGACCATGAAATAGGACATGGAATTTAGAATAAATTATATATATGAGTTCGTGAGGTTATGGGTAATGTTTATCTTCGAAAATTTTCGAAATCCGGGCACGCGGGCTCGAGGGTGATTTTTATCGACTTTTCGATCGGGGTAAGGAATTGTTATAAATTGGATTCTAATGGATATTTGAGCATATATTAATGTATTTACGTAATTACTAGCTAGTTTTGGGGCGTTGTGCATCAATTTGAGTCATCGGACGGGCTAGGAAGCCGGTTATAAATCTTCGGAGCGAGGTAAGTCTCCTTTTTAACCTTGTAAGAGATAATTGTCCCCATAGGTGAAATAATTAAATATGTGCTACCATTTGTGGGGGCTACGTATGCACGAGGTGACGGGAGTCCGTGAGTAGCTTCTATTATACTTATGTCCGGGTAGTCTAGGACCCAAAAGCATGATTTATTTATCGTACTTGTAACCTTATTGATGAAATTAAAAATGATTAAACCTTATCGAACTTGGAAAATGAATTTCTAGAAAAGATTTAAATACTATCTTCGTGGCCATTAAAAGAGAAATTGTAATTTTTCGTGGGTAATTTTTTTCCCGATGTAGTCGGGGTGGACTGTTTGAATGTGTATGCTTATGTGTGACCGCTTTGCAATTTATATTCCGCGAGCAGGGTGATTTTCTCCACTACTCTCATGGGAACGGGTCGTACGCCACGGTAGGTTAATAGATGCATCTATGGTTCGCGTCGTTCGACCCTTCGGTAGTGCACATTTTACATTTATGGTTGTTCGGGTCGTTCGACCCTCGGCATTTCCTGCGCATGATACTTGCTGGATACCATCTATGATTTGAACTGCTTAATTGCTTAAGATATAAGTTGTTAACTGAGAAGACGGAAATTGGGATTTATAATTTATGGAAGAAATTATGTTTTCCTACTATTATATGTTGTTTAATGATAACATCCATGTTTGACATCATACTTGATTATATTAGTTTGACCTCTAGTAAGTGTCAAGTCGACCTCTCGTCACTACCTCTTCGAGGTTAGGAGGGATACTTATTGGGTACACGTTGTTTTCGTACTCATACTACACTTGCTGTGCATTTTGTTGCACAGGTACATGTATATCTAGTGGCCCCACTTGGAGCCGTGGCATGGTTGATATGGGGACTTAGGCGAGCTGCACCATCCCGAGATGACCCGCAGCCAGTAGAGTCTCCTTCAGAGTACTGAGTTGTACTTTCTAAACTGTCCCATTGTATTCTGGATGGTCATTGTATTTCATTTGGTTTTCTTAGAAATTGCTCATGCACTTGTGACACCGTGTTCTGGGATGATTTTGGGATGTATTTGTTAATTGAATTGTTAAAACCTCGTTATTTACTCAGTAAATTTCATTGATCGTTATAAAATGAAATAAAAAGTAACGATTTCAAAAATACTAAAATAGAAATATTAATTAACTACTTAGTGTTGGCTTTCCTGATAGTGGTATCCGGCGCCATCACGACCTTAATGGATTTTGGGGCGTGACAACGTGGTATCAGAGAACTAGGTTCCCTTAGGTCTCTTGACTCATGAGCAAATCTAGTAGAGTCTTGTGGATCGGTACGGAGATGTCTGTACTTATCTTCGAGAGGCTACAGGGCTATTAGGAGTACTTCATTTCTTGATTCCTCATCGTGCGGTTTGATTCCTTTGAGGCTGATGCCTATATTTATTCCTACTCAATATTACCCGTCGCGAAGGCGCTTGCTATAAATCGGGAATTGAGGAATTGTAATGGTACTTCAGATATGGTGCGTGATGTTTTTCCATGCATAGTTGGTTGGGGCTATTGTCGTTGCTTTGCAGAAGGATATTATGTGGTTTCAACTCAATAGTTGTATTTCTGAGAGCTTGGAGGCTATGCTCATGTTGTTATGATGCTCACGAATGGTTATCGTGCAGTAATAAGGTGATGGTAGGAGGCCTGCCCATATGTCAGGGCCGAGAGTGACTTGATGGGAGTTCTACTCAGGGCATGATTATGAGATTTTAGTGTTTTATTTCCGGCGGAGGAAAGGCAATTGGACTATAGATGTTCAAGTTTGGGTGAATAGAGTAATAAGACTTGGCATTTTCAAGTGAGGTGGAATCTTCATTTGTGATGTGGTATTGTCGTCCTTGATCGAATAGAATGTGTTAAGTTCACCGGTGTTATGATCTTCTACGATTTGCCTTTGGGGCGGGAGATAGTGAGATAGTATTGAAGAAGCGACTGTCAAAGATCGTGGTGTGCAGTGGTTCAGGATTGAATAGGTATTTCTAATGTTGATGGATCAAGAAGGGGATCTTCGGAAGGGGTTGAAGTTAATAGCAATCTATCAGGTCAAGTGCTACAAATATAGATATTGGCCTAAGGCAACAACTGGATAGAAATGGATGAGGAAGGACACGTGGGAAGTGTCAGGCAGTGGTTAAATTTCTAGAAGTCCAGGTGTAAGAAGCAAAGTTGAGTAGCTGCTTAAAGGAGTTAGTTTGACCAAAGTGGGAGAGTGGCAGCGTAGCATATGAGTTCTGTGGTAAGATAGATGCACATCTTGAGGAGAAGTTTGGAGTGATTTGAGAATTTTAGTGGACGGTGATTGGGTCCACCGGCTTAAATTGAAATATTGGCTATTTCGGCGAAAGATTGGGTACAACAAAGGGGTGTTGTTGGTATGAAAGAGGATGCAATGTGACTTTGGATTGGAAGGTGTTGTCGCGTATTTTGTTGATGTCCATAAAGAGTGAACATACTAATATAGTTGGTGAATGAGAACGGTCTTAGGATGGGGTATTGATGTTATAGTGATTGTTCCCCGTGCAGCGACATTGGAGGATGTCAGCATGTAATTTTCACAGATGGGTTATCTCCTGTGAGCAGGTTAGCGATCGTGTGGTTGACAAGGTTTCTGCGAGGGATTCTATTCCCTATTCAGTAAGAGGCCGAATATATGAATGTTGCTAGAGATGCAGAGTGTTCATGAAATGCGAACAGAAGGATTTCAAGGAATTTGGCGAGTTGGTTATGCAGGATCAGGTCAATCTTGGTGGGTTCCAGAGTTGTGTAAAAGTAGCTTCAAACTAAGTGGGAGAGGGTCCCACCGCCTATGATTTGGGTTGCATGGTTATCTATGGGTGAAAATTCTAGTTGTTGGCATAATGATGGGGTAATGTAGCCAAGGGGAGAGGGCTTAAGTTGTAATTTAAGAAAAGGAATTGTTAGGGAGTGCTATAATTGGCCTTGTTGACTTGTGTTCAGGCTTTGGGAAGATTCAGGGCTTATGGTTCATACAAAGATGATTTTCAAGGGAAGTTGGTCAGTCGGGTGCTTTATTAAGATGGGTTTTCAGGTGCCAGCGGAGCCGTGGAGTTGATTATACTCGGGACCATGCTAGAGTGGATGACTTTCAATAATGGTTCTAATGAATTCAAAGGTTAAGAATTGAGTGTTTAAGGGTTTCAAGCCCGCAGTATGGCGAAGGATCGGGCTCTTGTAACAGACTGTGATAGGAGTCTCGGAATGTTCCAGGATGTTTTCGGCTTGCAGTGTAGTATTGGAGGAATGAGAGGAATAACTCTGGATTTGTAGAAAGGATAATCAGGATGGGTATGCCAGTCAAAGATGTGAATATGCGTGCAAGGAGGGCATGAAACAGTTCACGGGTCTGGAAACGAAGTGGTCTCATGGAATGGAGTCACTCAAGGTGAGTGCGAATTGAGTTGCTATGTGTTGATTGGGTTATCATTATTCCTGTGGTGAGTGCGAATTGAATTGAGGTACGAGATGGGTCGTGTTATATGAGCTTATGGAAAGTTTAATTGAATCTCATTGCGGTATCGTGGCAGTGTTAACGTATGGGTATTGTGATTTATTGTTCATCTTGATCTATGGCTTGAGCCAAGCGGGGGAGTCTGTTGTTGATAAGTCGATTGCGAGGCTGAGTGTCATATCAGTTTCAGTTTGAGGTATACGGGTGAATCAGTTATGTCCTGCAGAGGTGGAGTTTGAGGATTTGAATGTTTTGTGATTATGAGAATTCACTCGTGTGCTGTGATGGTTCTATTGAATTGAGTTAAGTGAAAGGTCTTTATATGATGAAGTGTTTAGCCTATTAGTGGTTCAGGAGTTATGACGAGATTCATGTGCGAATGCATATTGGCATGTTAGGTGCAGTGAACAGTATGAAAGTTAGAAGCGAGGATCAAGGTTGCGGTTTGGTGTTGACATGAATGACACGAGCTCGGATGAATAGGAAAGGGATTTGAATGTTTAGAGTAAGCTGGTAATGTCTTCGACGTCTCCTGAGAGCGGTGTTTTGTGAAAAAGGATTTGCATATTGGTTATTAATTCTTGAATTGCTTTACAACGTTTGTGTGGCCGGTGGTATGGAGGTGCAGACTTGTTACCTAGCGCATAAGGTCGTGGAAGCGTATCCCATGAGAAGATTGTATGAGTGTGACTTATAGTCACTTAATTGATTGAAGGTTTGAACCAAGTTTGAAGGATGTGGTAAGATGGATTATTTGAGAGTTTATTCCTAGAGGGTGCTCGGTTCATTTGGTTGTGGATTGTGGGACTTTGTCCCGGCTATGACGGTTGTTCTTGTGTGTTATGAGAAAAGTGGTGTATTATGGACCCAAGTAAGGCTATCCTAGTTCGGTGCGAGCAGGGTCGACTCGAGGTTTATGGACGGATTTAAATATGATTATGGGCTCCATTTGAGTCAGGTGTGTTCATTTCGATATAGCGCTTCTCATGGAGAGGTATTAGAACATCAGATGTTGTTCCATCTTCGTTCATTTCATGTAATATTATGTTGTGCCGTGTGAGTTGTGAAACGGTTTGATAATTTCTTATGTGTTGAGTTTCCGCGTAGTGATGGTGTTATGTGAGCAGGATATCCCTTGAGATTCAGAGTATATATATCGCACCTCAGTTGTGCTTGAGTTTTGTAGCGTATGGCTTTATCAGTCTCCCCAGGATGGTATTATGCACTTAGCGTGCTTGTGACCGATATTCGATATTTTGTGGTAATGAGCGATTTAGCTCGTTAAGTATCTCCTTATGTGGGTTTTATGTGTGGATCGGGTGGCACGCCGCCACGGGCATGTTATTTGGATCGGGTTGCGCGTCGCAACAGTGTGATGTTGAGTACGGTCCCCTATATCTATTTTCTAGTGTTTTTGTTTCCCATTTTCTGAGGGAGGTGTGTAGCATCTTTCCAATTGTCTGATTAACTGCGTGAGTTGAGTAGTCCCTTTCATAGTCCGTTTTCCTTATGTATCNACCATATCAACGGATCTTCCATCTTGTAAATAAGGCATATCTTGTCTAGGCAAAATTTTGGAAATGATACCTTTATTTCCGTGTCTTCCAGCTACTTTATCGCCTACTTTGATTTCACGTTTCTGTAAAATATATACACGAATCGTTTCGGGATTATAACTAGAACCACCCCTTTTCTGGATCCACCTCACATCAATAACCCGACCCCTGCCACCTATAGGTAGTTTTAGACAAGTTTCTTTTGAAGTAGATACCTGAATACCAAGTATAGCTCGTAACAATCTATCTTCCGGGGCATACGACGATTCTTTCACGACCTGGGGTGTTAATTTACCTACTAAAATATCACCCGTCTCTACCCAAGATCCCAGCATCACAATTCCATTTTTATCTAAATTGCGGAGTAAATGGGCTTCTAAATGCGGTATTTCATTAGTTACTTTTTCAGGGCCTTGGCTTGTCACATGAGTCTGAATTTCATATTTCCGTATGTGAAAAGAAGTATAAATATCTTCATATACCAAACGCTCGCTAATAAGTACTGCATCTCCAGAATTGAGGCCATGATCAGCTTCATTCCAGGTATTATGACTCGTAGGCGTGGTCGGAGATGAATTTCGAAAAGTTCGGGGTCAATTTGGAAAGAAAATTCTCATTTCGGAAGTCTTAAGTTGGAAGAATTGACTAAGATTGGTTTTTTTAGTAAACGACCTTAGAATCAGGATTTGAAGGTTCCAGCAAGTTCGTATGATGATTTCGGACTTGGGCGTATGTTCGGATCGGGCTTCAGATGACCCGGGAGCGTTTTGGCGCATATTGTGAAAGTCAGCATTTTAGAAGAAATTTCATAAGTTTGGGTTGAAGTGCATTTCAGTGATATTGATGTCCGTTTGGGATTCCGAATCTAGGAGTAGCTCCGTATGGTGATTCTGGTGTTGGGAGCGTGATTGGAAGTAAATTCGGAGGTCCGTAGGTCATTTTGGAGTCATTTGACTAAAGTTAGAAATTTGAAGGTTTTAAGAAGTTGGACCGGAAATGGAAATTTTGATATCGGATTCAGATTCCTATTCCGGAAGTTGGAGTAGGTCTGTAATGTCGAATATGACTTGTGTGCAAAATTTGAGGTCAATCGGACGTGATTTGATAGGTTTCGACATCAAGTGTAGAAGTTGTAAATTTTAAAGTTCATTAAGCTTGAATTGGAGTGCGACTCATGGTTACGACGTTGTTTGATGTGATTTGAGGCCTCGAGCAGGTCCGTGGGATGTTATGGGACTGGGTCGTGAGATTGGACGGGGTCCCGGAGGCCTCGGGTGTGTTTTCGGGTGGTTTCGGATCATTTCGGGCTGTTTTGAAATGGATGATGCTGGTGTTTGGTGTTGTTCTTCGCATTCGTGGGATCCCCTCGCATTCGCGAAGAAGGATTTGGCTTCAGGGACTTAGTTCTTTGCGTTCGTGAAGAAGAAAAATCTCTGTTGCGCAGGTCTGACTTCAGAGGCTCATATCTCACAATATATAAGGAATTATGAGATGATGTAAAATTTAAACTTGTAGCTCATTGTGTCTAGTTTCTATAAATGTAAACTATTTAGTATTTGAATTTGTTTGCAAATAGTTATGGCTGGTACACTACAGGGTGTACGGGACGACGAAGAAGAAATTTGTGTTATACAGGACTTACTTTAGCAGCTTATATCTCAAAATATATAAGGAATTGAGAGAATAATAAAAGATGAAAGTTGTAGATCTTGGAGTCTAGTTTGCAGAACATCAAACCATTTGTCATTTGGAGTTCTGTGCAAAATGTTATGATCATTATACTGGAGGCTGTCTGAGAAGAGTTTGGAATTGCCTTTCAAGATTTTTTGTTCTCCGCGAACGCAAGGGTAGGCCTGCGATCGCGAAGAAGACTTGCCTGGCAGTGTTTAAGTTTGCAAAAAATGGGTTAGGATCATTTCATCTCATTTCCTCCATGGGAGACGACCTAGGGGCGATTTTGGAGCTCCATCTTCATCATCTATGTCAATGTAAGTGATTCCCACCTATTTCAAGTTAAATACTTGGATTATATATATTTTAACATGGAAATTCATGGAAAATTAGTGAAAACTTGGGGTTTTGGTAGAAAACCTAGAAATTAGTATTTTTGGATTTTGACCATGAAATAGGACATGAGATTTGGAATAAATTATATATTTGAGTTCGTGAGATTATGAGTAATGTTTATCTTCGAAAATTTTTGAAATCCGGGCACGCGGGCCCGAGGGTGATTTTTATCGACTTTTCGATCGGGGTTAGGAATTGTTATAAATTGGATTATAATGGATATTTGAGCATATATCAATGGATTTGCATAATTAATGGCTAGTTTTGGGGCGTTGTGCATCAATTTGAGTCATCGGACGGGCTTGGAAGTCGGTTATGAATCTTCGGAGCGAGGTAAGTCTCATTTCTAACCTTGTAAGAGGGAATTGTCCCCATAGGTGAAATAATTAATATGTGCTACCATTTGTGAGGGATACTTACGCACGAGGTGACGGGAGTCCGTGCGTAGCTATTATTATGCTTATGTCCGGGTAGTCTAGGACCCAAAAGCATGATTTATTTATTGTACCTGTAACCTTATTGATGAAATTAAAAATTATTAAACCTTATCGAACTTGGAAAATGAATTTCTAGAAAAGATTTAAATACTATCTTCGTGGCCATTAAAAGAGAAATTATAATTTTTCTTGGTAATTGTTTTCCCGATGTAGTCGGGGTGGACTGTTTGAATATGTATGCTTATGTGTGACCGCTTCGCAATTTATATTTTGCGAGCGGGGTAATTTCTTCCACTGTTCTCATGGCAGCGGGCTGTACGCCACAGCAGGTTAATAGATGCATGTATGGTTCGCGTCGTTCGACCCTTCGGTAGTGCACACTTTATATTTATGTTGGTCAGGCCGTTCGACCCTCGGCATTTCCTGCCATGATACTTGCTGGATACCATCTATGATTTGCACTGTTTAATTGCTTAAGATATAAGTTGTTAACTGAGACGACGAAAATTGAGATTTATAATTTATGGAAGAAATTATATTTTCCTGTTGTTATATGTTGTTTAATGATGACATCCATGTTTGACATCACACTTGATTATAATAGTTTGACCTCTAGTAAGTGTCAAAGTCGACCTCTCGTCACTACCTCTTCGAAGTTAGGCGGGATACTTATTGGGTACACGTTATTTTCGTACTCATACTACACTTGCTGTGCATTTTGTTGTACATGTACATGTATATCTAGTGGCCCCGCTTGGTGCCGTGGCATGATTTATATGGGGACTTAGGCGAGCTGCACCATCTCGAGACGACCTGCAACCAGTAGAGTCTCCTTCAGAGTATTGAGTTGTACTTTCTAAACTGTCCCATTGTATTCTGGATGGTCATTGTATTTCATTTGATTTTTCTTAGAAATTGCTCATGCACTTGTGACACCGTGTTCTGGGATGATTTTGGGATGTATTTGTTAATTGAATTGTTAAAACCTCGTTATTTACTCAGTAAATTTTATTGATCGTTATAAAATGAAATGAAAAGTAACGATTTCAAAAATACTAAAATAGAAATTTTAATTAACTATTTAGTGTTGACTTGCCTGACAGTGGTGTCCGGCACCATCACGACCTTAATGGATTTTGGGTCGTGACAAAGGTTTGGCTTCTTACTTTTTTTCATTTTAAAAATTTGGAGAAATTATGTTTATTCACTGCTTTATATTTTTTCAATTAAGTAACGACGCTTGTTATTTTCGTAATAAGAAATATGCGACACATTTTCAATGGAATTAGCATGAAAGATATTAGTGATATCCATATTAATGCGATTTGAACTTAAAAAAAGTTAGAATTCAATGGGATTAGCATGGAAGATATTATAATTCAAAGGAGTATATACTTAAAAGGTAAATTTGTGAAAATCAAGGTTTGACTTCTTAATATTTTTTTTTTAAATTTAGGGAAATTATATTTGTTCGCTGCTTTATATCTTTCCAATTATGTGATGACGCATATTACTTTTGCAATAAGAATTATGCAACGCTTTTTCAATGGAATTAGTATGAAAGATATCAGTTATCTCCATGTCAATGCGATTTAGATTTACAAAAATTATAATTCAATGGGATTAGCGTGGAAGATATTAGAATTCGACGAAATATATACTTAAAAGGCAAATCTAAGTTGTTTGTTCCACTATAACCATGAAATTTTAATCAAAACTTTTATTCTTTTAAAGTAGATTCAGATTAAACAAAATTATCTTTTAATTATTTTCTTAATATTTAGAACCTTGAAATTAAAGTTTTTTCTTAAAAAATCTTTCTCTTTTTGAACTCAGTTGGAATTCCTAATGTTCAAGACTTTAAGATCAATTAAGATTTTATCGTATCTAAATTTGAACGATGTAATATAATTATACAGTATTTTCAGAAAACATAAACAATTAAAAAAATTGAATCAATGCGGGACTTACTTTAAAAGGTCTCAGTTAAAAATAAATTAATTATAGACAAGCAAGAAAACACTACATATGTGGGAATTGCAGTTGAAAGAACAAATTTAATTTTTACCATGATTTTGATTTTTTTACTCCTTATAGAGTCCATCGACCGTAAATAATTTCATTACAATCTTAGACTCTTTCTTCCATTAAATGACATATCCTAATGTACGGTTATGTGCTTCAGCATAACTCCAAAATATAGAATAGATTAATCAAAAATCAAAATGTAGCTCCTGTATTCTACTTTTGCAAAGTGATTTGTTATTTTCTAATATGTTGGAACAATTCTTATTATTTCTTATTTATTAAAGAAAAAAAAATACATTTTGCTTATGAGGAAAAAACAAGGACGTCTCTGTTAATTGACTAAGATGATGAGAGTTTCTATGGGCCATAGTTTTTTCTTTATTATTTTCAGGAACTCATACTTTTTAAAATTTTATTTTATCTTAATATAAATTTTAACAATATATTTATGTATTTTTTAAAATTTTATACTTATTGAGATAGGTTACACGCGCAATGGGCGTACCCATAGACTAATCTATATCGTATCATATCATATACTATATTATAAGCATGCAGACTTTTGGGTAAAGTTAATTTACTATAATAACCTTCAAAAATTGAATGACCAAATTATCCTCTACCTAAAATTAAAATTACCTCCCATTAAATAATATTTCGTACTTAATGCCCAACAATTCACAACATTAATCATATAACATATAACATATATTTATATTTATACTTATGTTTATGTTTATGTTTATGTTTATATTTTATTATTATTATTATTATTATTATCTATATCATCATATCATATTATACTAAAAGTGGGAAGCCTAATTTGCAAATCATATTATACTAAAACAGACATCAAAATTTGAAGGATTTTTTTTGCCCTTGAGTCATAGAATATTCTTTTTATTATCAAAGTACAGAAATGTATAATGTGGATGGATATTCAATTTTAGTTACAATCCCCATTTATACTATACAAAGAATATGGCAAAAGTCAATAGACTCGAGCAAAGTGCGTACGTGTACCGTAATTAGCATTGGAGTTGTGTGCTCTAGCTTCTAAATTAATTGCAAACTTGAAATTCATACATCAGTTCTTGGGACATGAAGCGCTTCTAACGTACCAAGTATGTGTAGCTTGTAACTGGTAGGAAGTAATTAAACCAATTATTTTACGGACCTTTCTCTATATATCCTAAATGTTGAGATTTCTACCGTTATATGACAGTAGTGTTTTATTTATATAATTTATTTATTTTTATGTAAACACGAATTATTTCTTTTACTTCTTTGTGAAAAAGTGAGATTCGAATTTCGATTGGCCAACTGAACTATAGTATTGTGCATGTATGTAGCAATATTGCTTCAACTTCTTTAAACTGTGTCGGCTTGCGATATTCAAGCTTATTTTTCAAGTGCTTTTTAAAACTGTGTAAAAGTCGTAGAAAGATTAATATTGTTGCGAGCAATATAAATATGTCTATACATTGTACTTCTCTGTACCAAAATACAGTATGACCTCAACATTTCTCTCTTTATTGAGTTAGTTAAATAGAATCATAATTTTCAGAAACTATATATATATATATATATATAAGTGGAAAGCACAAATCAAAAAATTGAATTAATTACCAATATACGCCTTTTAAAAAAATATTTGTATTTCATATTATAATAATTAAATAAATGTTTGAAAATATACATTTATATTGTGCCTTTCCTAAATAGTTGTGTTCTTTCATTAGCAACTAATGCTTTTAAAAAAAAATTAATTTTCCGTTAGAACAGAACCATTGCTTTTCCAAAATAACGCTTTTAGGGCCTGCTTTTCGACCACTACACCTTTTGAATTATATTATCTTCTTGCAAAAATATTGGAAGAGCAGAAACACAACTTTCCAGTACATGGAGACATGACAAAATTGATGGAGATGGCATTTTATCATATACTTATGGCTGCTTACGGAACCTATAAATGATGCCATTCAGGCAATCAAGCCATAGTAATACAATACCTTGTGAGTTACATATATTCATGTTTTGATTTACTATTAGTTTTGTGAGCTTATGCTTCTACATGGTTAACATTTACTGAAATTCATGTTTTGATTTATAAACTGTGGAGTTTTATATTAAATTTGTGTTAATATAATTATTTGCAACCTCAACAACTATGTTTACATTTACAACAGTATAATTGAGCTTACAATGTTGTGTCATGGTATAAAGTATTTGAGACTAATATTTATTTTCAAGAAATTTGAATATGAGAACATTAATCTTTAGTATGTGGGAGCATATCATTATATTTTTATATTTGTTGGATTAAATGATGACATATGTGAAAAATAATTTTTAATCAAGTGAGAAAAGGCAACACCAGCTTAGTTGATTGTGTACAATTACATATTATAATACTGACCGGAGTAGAAAAGAATACTACTAAAAGACGTTTCTTTCTCATTAGATTTAATATTTTGATCGTTCATCTTCATAAATTCATATGATATCCAATCATTTTGACCTCAACAAAAAAGTCATCATATGACAACACACATTGATCATTCAAGTAAACTTACTTTTTTGTATGTATAACTATATAATCAAAGTTTTCTGATATTATTTTACAACATCGCATATTACAATACTCGACATTCACGTGCAACACACGTGTCGAGAAACTAGTTATTATAAAAGTGGGAAGCCTTTAACTTAAAAGTTAAATTACAAAATTATCCTTCTGATTTTTTTAAATACCCTAATAAATTAAAATACCAATCCTATTTATTTATATACCCTATTAATTAAAGAGCCCTATTCGTGAAGAGTTGCAAAAAATAATGCCGATTCACTTATTCTAAACAAGAAGAAAAATAACGGCTTTGTAATTCTATTGAGTATTGACGCGGTTATTTACAACAAATTGAAGGACACCTTCTATGTTTGCCTTGAATATTGTGGATGTTTTTTTTTATCATGCACCTGTTAGCATTATTTTCCAATTTGGAATTGAAGAAGAGGAATAGAAGACTTATACACATTCGTTTACGGAACCAGTGATTACATGGGCTGAGACAATTAGAGAGATTCTGAATAATAAATCAAGAGAAAGTGACAAGATAATCAGGTTTTTATCTTCGTTTCTCTTTCTTTCTTTTTAATTATTTATTAATTTCTACTTTTGGGGTTTTAATGAAACACAATCGATATAAATGTTAGGGTAAACAACTTATGTTATAATGAGGTCTTGAAATACATATTTTTTGTGTTTAGGAATGCAATAGTTAATATCAGAATTAACTTTGTTAGAAGGCTTAAGCAATATCGAAATTAACTTCGTTTCATTACTAAACTCAATTTCATTAATTTGCATATTCTATAGTTACATGCACAAGTTCATGTGGAACTTTGTTTCGAGTTGTTATCTAATATGAACTATTTTGTTTAGAAGGATTATATTTGTTTATCTATAATATTTTAGATATCGCTGAAATTGAAAAGTATATTCTAAGTAAATTTAGTTTTAAAGTTTTAATTTCAGTGAGAAATCTTTCAACAAACACATAAGGTTTAGCTTTTAAATTTAAATCCTATTGAATTCCAATATCTTCTTGTTTGGCTTTTTGCACCAAATATTAAAATGATGTCTGATTTCCAACAATAATATAGGTTGCTAGGTAGAGGAATGTGAAAAAATTATTAAATAAGCATGAAAATGAAGTAGGTTATTAGTGCCCGCAACTGTAGTGGAATTGAGAGTCCAGGGTTTTAAAACTTAATCTACTTTGTGATTTTGCTGTATGGTGTGATAGTTTGGTGATAGAGTATGATGAGTTTGCCAATTGGTATAAATTACACAAAATTTTGATGGCGACGTCGTCATATTCACATACTTGTGGCCTACAATTGTTTGGCAAAGTGCTTGAAACAAGATTTTAACACTATGACCTTCCATGTAGTTTATTTCTTTCCAGTTTTTGTAAACATAAATTGACAAGCACAAAAGATGCTTGCTCAGCTATAGAATATTTTATTCGATATAAATTGTTTTGTACCATTTAACAGATTAATTGAATTATTCGGTCATATAGTCTATAATGTTTCTGCTTTTTACTAATTAGAATTATGTCAATATACTAACGAAAATTAAATACTATCAGTTGTAAGATGTTAAATAATACGTGGAAGAAGGAAGTATATGTTGTATCTAATGCATGGAAATTAAACATAACAAATCATGAGTGCATTAAAGAAATAGGTACAATAAGATTATTTCTGATCGATAATATTGTACTCCACAATTACTAAAATTATTACATGTAAATAGTGTCACATATATAGCTAATAGACCAGTCAGGAGGGGTCATTTATATCTAAAATGTAACACAAAATCATCTACACATATACATATAATAATGTGCGTGTGCGTGCACTCATATGTACTTGTTTACATGTATTATATTGTTTGTCATGCACTAAAAATATTAAGAACTTTTATATTGAAGAAAAATTATCATTGAGACAACTTTAATTACAAAGGAAGGATAAACCACTCAACCAATATAAAAGATACAAGCTTTGAAGAAACACGACTGGAGAAGAAAAAAAAAATTGGTTACCAAATATTTTGTTAGCTAGGGTATGAAAACAGACGCGTGTTTCATGTAATAGCTTATAGATTGACTTTCTTTAGTATATTAGTACATTTTAAAAAATATTTGTAGTTAATATTTAATATATTTTCCTATGTGAATTTGGGAGATATTTGTAATTTGTCGTCATCATCATCATCATCATACATTTATAAGTCGCAAAAAATTCTTGAATGCATCTTTTGTCATCGTAATAAGGAAAATAACACTGTATAGCTGCTCTCAAAATAATAGTCTATATTTGCTAGTTTTGGACAAAGCTTTTGTCAACAAATATCTTTAGTTTTGTACTTTTGAGTACTTTAATTTCCAATATTACAGTTATGACTCTATGCCACTAGTTAGTATTCAAACCGAATAAATCGAAGTTACCAAACCGAATAAATCGAAACCTAAAAGAGAAAAACTGAGCCATACCGAATTTAATTAGGTACGGTATTGAAACTGCATTTTAAGAAACCGAATACTGAAAATACTGAACCCAAATGTCTAAATACAGTACTGTATCGACCGGCGAACACCCATTGATGGATGCGACCAAGTCAACCATAGAAGAGCTCGAATAAGTCGCTTTGTTCGAAGAATTTTTGGAAAGGAAATTTCATTTAGGAATGGGGTTGAGTCCGGAACTCAGGTTAAAACTTATATATTTTCTTAAATATAATGTTAATTGCTTTTCATGGTTTCATTCAAATATGACATGTATTCCATTGGAGGTGGCGGTCCACAAATTGAGTTTGGATCTCCTTCCGGTAAGGTAGAAGAAATTACTGATAACAGAGGTTAGAAATGGTTTTGTTAAGGAAGAGATAACCCAATTACTTAATATCGGTTTAATTTGAGAGATAAGGTGCCCAGAGTGGCTAGCTAACGTAGTAGTAGTGCCTCAAAAAGAATAAGAAATTTAGGATGTGTGTAGATTATAAGGATTTGAATAAGGAGTGCCCCAAAGACTCTTTCTCATTTCCAAACATTGATCAAATGATTGATACTATTGTCGTGCACAAGTTAATGAGTTTCTTGATGCTTATTTCGGGTATAACCAAATTAGTGTGCACCCGGAAGATCAAGAGAAGACTATTTTCATCACAAACTTTGGCACATATTGTTATAATGTGATGCCTTTTGGGCTTAAAAATACCGGAGTCACTTATCAGAAGCACGTTAATAAGATATTTGAAAAGCAGATAGGTAAAACAATGAAGTTTATATTTAAGACATGTTAGTTAGGTCTCTTAATTCATGAGATCATCTGGAACATCTCCAAGAGACATTTGACATTTTGAGAAAGTACAACATGAAGCTCAACCCGAAGAAGTGTGCCTTTGAAGTGGGTTCCGGTAAGTTCCTGGGATTTTTGGTCTCTCAAAGAGGAATTGAGGTAAATCCCAGTAAAATCAAATCCATCAAGGATATCCCAGACCAGGTGATAAGAATGAAAGAAGTACAAAGTTTGATCGTTAAGTTGGCAGCTCTAAGCAGGTTCATCTCAAGGTCTTCGGAAAAGTGCCATCACCTCTTTTCTCTTTTGAAAAAGAAGAACGACTTTGAATGTACTCTGGAATGCAAACATGCACTAAAATACCTAAAAAGGTACATGTCTAGCCCTCCGTTGTTGTCAAAATCGAGAGAAGGTGAGCAACTGTTGATTTACCTGGCGGTCTCAGAAGTAGCGGTAAGTGTCATTTTGGTCTGAAAAGAAGAAGGTACGCAATTTACCATTTATTAGTTAATAAAATATTATCAGGAGAGGAGACACTCTATCCGCACCTTGAAAAGTTGGCCTTAGTTCTAGTAGTTGCCTCTTAAAAGCTTAGGCCTTATTTTCAATGTCATCCAATACCGTTGTGATAACATTTCCCTCAAGGAATGTCCTTCATAAGCCTGAGTTATCGGACCGTTTGGATAAATGGACAGTTGAAGTCAGTGAATTCGACATTGAATAAAAGCTCAGGACTGCAATCATGTCGCAAGTTTTGGCCGACTATGTGGCCGACAGCTCGGGATTGATGGTTTTAGCTGCTAAAGAAGCAGTATTGTTATCAGGAACAGTATTAGAATTTTGGACCTTGTTTACGAATGGGGCTTCCAGCGCAAAAGGGTCTGGTCTTGGGGTAGTATTAATCATTCCTTCGGGGAAAGCCCTGAGACAGACCACTAGAAATGTTCCATTAACTAAAAATGAAGCCGAGTATAAAGTTATAGTTGTAGGACTCAAATTAGCTCAAGGACTAAGTTTCGAGCTCATCGAAATAAAATGTGACTCCCAATTGGTAGTGAACCAAGTATACGGAATCTTCGACACCGAGGAGGAACGCATGCAACAGTACTTGAACAAGGTCCAAGTGCTACTTCTCCGGTTTAGATAGTGGTCGTCATCCACATTCCAAGAGAAAAAAATATGGAGGCTGACACCTTAGCCAATTTAGGTTCATCCAAAGAAATGAAAGGATCTTATTCTGGTGCGGTGGTGCAATTGTTGCATTCGGTGTTGGATGTGGACGACTACTGTGAAGTTAATTCGACCAACTTGATCTGGGATTTGAGGAATGAGTTTATTGAATATCTAAGGCATGGTAAATTTCATGAAGACTCGAAATCATCCAGGGCACTACGGACCAAGGCAGCTCGTTATTGTCTTGTTGACAGACAATTATATAGGAGGTCATTCCAAGGACCTTTGGCTCGGTGTTTAGGGACATCGGAGGCTGACTACGTGATAAGGAAAGTCCATGAAGGAGCCTGTGGAAACCACTCCAATGCATACTCGTTGGTTCTCATGTTAGTCAGGGTTGGCTACTAGTGGCCCCTGATAGAGCAGGACGCAAAGACATTTGCACAAAGATGTGATAAATGTCAACGTCATGCACAATTAGTACATCAGCCGGTGGAACTTCTGCATTCGGTGGTGTCACCGTGGCCATTCATGAGATGGAGGATGGAATAGTCCGTCCCTTACCCAAGGACCTTGTAAGGTGAATTTACTTTTTATTTTAACTGATATTTTACTAAACGGGTTGAAGCAGGTACTTACCAAAAGGTCGGAGAACGAGAAGTCGATTTTATATGGGACCACATTGTTTTCTGATTTGAAATACCAAACATAATTGCTAGTGACTGATGAGTAGGGATTTTGTACTACTTATTTTCACCCTTTTACTTTTGTTTCAGCTCAAAAATTCTTAAGGTATTCCGGAAAACTGATAAAATGTGCTTTCTTGCTGGACTATTGAAAAATGAGCCAAAACGATGAAATTCAACTCAAGAAGGAGTAATTTTGGACAAGGACTAAAACAAAGCAAAAAGAGCAAAGTGCGGACTGCACAATATTGAGTGCGGCCACAGACCAAGAAGAGAATTCTGTCAGAGCAAAAACTTGCTGCTCCCAAACGCACACGCAAGTATACATGGTCGACAAGTAATATAGGATTGTAAGTCCATATATCGTACCCATAGGGACTTGTGATTAACTATCAACTAAATTATACCCAAACAATCAACCTAAATTATGAATATTTAACTACAACTAATCTAGAGTAGCAACTAAGAAATTAAAGAAACAAGTTGGAAAAATTAGACACGAATTCAAGAAGAGCCGATATTCTAGAGCTATAGGTTAGCTAACAATACCGTTGAGTCTTCCACTTAAATTNCGAATAATTAACTCAAACTAATCTAGAGTAACAAACTAAGAGACTAAAGGAACAAGTATGCAATCTTAGATATGAATTCAATGGGAGAAAATATTCTAGATCTATGGGTTAGCTAACAATCCCGTTGAGTTTTTCACTTAAGTCGTCTAATTAATTTATCTAGTTTATTGGTTGACAGGGTTAATATTGCTTGTAGCCTTCTCCCGAAGTACTACTCCCCTATTCAAGCTAATCTAACGCATGTATTCCTATGGAATAAGAATTAACAAGAACGCATTAATAATTCCTTTATAGTTACCAAGAAAGGGGATTAGGTATATTCCTATCCTAACCGCAAATCCCCCCCCCCAGAGTTAAGATCTTGCTCTACTCAATCTTATATTCAATCTAGAATTCCCTCTCCCGAGTTCAATCCTAGATTCGTAGATAGCATTCAATTGATGATCAATCAATCAAATAATTAAACGCAAGATTTAATAAATAAACCAATATTATAAAATAATAAGAACAATTCAAGTTTCAAACTACAACGTTCATGCAACGCCCAAAACTCTAGAACTAATAAACTATGAGATTAAAGGAAAAGAAGATAAGAAAAACTAGTTAGGAGCCTCCTCCAAAGCATGGTGTGTGTTTCCCCACGTGAATTCCCCTTCAAAGTGTCCAAACTCCTCAAAATCGTGTTTATTTATGTATTTATATCGTGTAAAAACAACCCTGGAATAATATACCCTTTCCAAGCCGAAGTAGAAATTACTCTGAGATTTTTGCACACATGCACCGCGCCTCGCGCCGCACCCCTGGCGCGCTTGTGTATTTCTTGATAGTTTTCTTGGCAGGCCATTGTACACTTCCGCGTCGCGCCCTACGGCGCCCCATGTGAATCGGTAATGTAAATTTCTTAGAGTAAAATTGTTTCATCTTTTTTTTGACATTTAGGTTTGGTACACGACCTCCGAACACGATCCCGACTTAATTTATTGGGCTTTTACTCAGACTTCAAAATTCCAAATTGATCGATTTTGCTCCAAATTAGCTTTTAAACTCGGAATCACTTCCTACAAGGCATAAAATACGTACTAACTATAATTCACTATTATTTAAGCTCAAACACACATAAAATGCAGTAATTAGAGTGCAATACTACGGCTAAAACACGAGTTTCTAGCCTAGAATCAATACCCCATACTTAGACCATTACTCGTCCTAGAGCAATTAAACTACACTTCACCTAGGGATGACCTTTTCATCAAACAATCTCCCTAACACATCATGCAAAGAATATTTAAATTAGACTGAGCACCATATCATAACATCTGACCCTGAAGACTCGACTAAAAAATACGACACATTCTTCATAACCTGCTCACTTAATCCAACACAGAGGTCAAAGACGTTACCTTACCTTAGCAAAGCATGTGCCCTCACGCAAACAATGGAGAATAGTTCCACTCACAATATCGTTCAAGAACAATTAGGAACTCAAGATAGAAAGAATTAACTCACTCTCAGAATCAAAATTCATGTGAAACAGAAGATATACCATAGGCTTGCCCATAGTGTATTACTCTACTAATCGAGATCATTCAGTCAAAGATCAAGTAGGACTTTAATTGATTGTAATGTAGGCTGCGGGACGGGTAGGATATATATATATATATATATATATATATATATATATATATATATATATATATATAGTGGCTACACCTCCCTAAGCACTTTAATACATACATTTCAACATTTAAAACCCTATACTAGAGGGTCTAGTTCACGGTAATGAATGGTGGTATCGGTCGGGGAAAGCACAACATCCTATGAGTGCAACCGACATTATAGAGCAGCTTGCGGTACAAAATTCCTGTCCGAAAGTGTTCAGGCACGAACAGTTTATGTCAAACCATAAATCCACCTTCACATTAATATACATTATCTCCCTACTTCTTTAAGCACAATTACATCAAGAGTCACCACTTACCGAGGAATATTTGCACTACAATACAACTATTTTTTTTCATTTTTTTTTTCAATTCAAGTGGCTCTTCCTTTTTCAAAACATTGCACATTTCTCTTTATTTCATTAGTTCCACTCAAAAGCCAAACCAACCTCCACTTTAACTTTCACAAAGTTCAAAACAATTCAAGTGCTCATGAGAGGTGAAAAGGTTCAAATAAATGGTTAATTCAAACAATTGGGTAAGACTTGCAATGTGGTTGCCAAAGAAACGGTATTACAGGCTCGAAGAGGTTAACTAAGATACATAACAATTAGGCGGGTAGAATATATAACTAGTTCAACAAAAAAATGCCTATATCACTTCCAAGACTGAACAAAACCACTATTTTGCTTTGCAAACACACGGGGCAAGTTTTAGACATAAAATATAATGCACATAATATCACAAAAACCACACTTACACATTGGCACATAACTCACTTAGGATTAGATATTTTTTGACTCCCTAGTCAAAGTAGTTAAGCAAAGTTATAATTACACAATTTAAGGCACTTATACAAGAGTCAATAATTGGGCCTAGGTGTCACAACTAAGGCACTTACCTCTCTCAAGGCATATGCAGTCAAGAAAAATTGATTCTTTAAATTAGCACTGTGACCCAAAAATTCTTTATTCCTATAAAATAAAAAGATTTAACTTTACCCGGTTCAAGAAAAACCCTTGGAAAGAACCGCGGAACAAAGAAAAACCAAGGAAGAATTATTACACTACCTAACAAAAGAAAATCTTTTTTTCCTTTTTATGTAGACTTAAATCCCTCAAGAACACTATCTAGGAGATCCATCATCGGGAGAAGTCTAATTTTTTTTATTTTTCTCATTTTTTTTCAAAAATACTAAACAAGAAGTTAACATTTTTCTAACATACTACTACTAATCATTTAGGGAATTCTCCCACCCCACACTTAAAAGAGTGCAGTGTTTCCAATGCACAAATAAGCAAAATAAGAACGAGGGTGGACAAGAAACTCCCTGAAAGGCCAAAGGCCGAGCAATAGAGGTTCACGGGTACTCAGACTTCCCCCAGGCATGGTCCTTTGTGTGGCACCCCACACTTAGTTCTCACCATCTAACTCGCTTTTGTACTCTTCCAATGGATTTGCCTCCTATTCTTATGATCCTACAAAACAAAAAAAAAATACTACAACAATAATAAAAAAAAATATAGAAATAAATGAAAGCAGTAAAGATGGGTTGCCTCCCGACAAGCGCATCATTTTACGTCGCGGCACGACTTACACTACTTCATCACTTTTCCTTCCACTTTGAGGATATAAATTGCGCCCCCAATTTTGCATCAATTTTTCTGTCATGTTCCTGAGGAGGTGGTGTAAAAATAAAAGAGCCAATAAATAAGTATCGCATCTTGCACTTCTTGGCCTTTAAGTGAGGGATGTCATTTTTTCTCCTTGGTATGACAAATTTCAAGATAGAAGCACTTGTTCCTCATCTATTGACTCTTCCATATGCTCGAATGAATCAATTCCCATGTCACCAACCAAACAAAACGTTGAAAAGTGTTTAGAATGAGGTCCAATATGCTCCAACTCCAAAATTGCATTATTTTTGACATCTTCTATTTTGCACTCTTCGTCAACCTTGACATCATTACTAATATTTTGGTTGAATAGTTGGAATTCCTCTTTCCACTCCATAAGCTGGCCAGTATCCATAAAATTTTGTTTGTAGGGAATCAGATGCCTCAACCTTTTTATTCAATTGACCTGTAGGTCATGGATATCTGAGCCAAATTTGTCTATCTCTTGCCTGAGCTCAGTTCTTCCTTCTATCAATTGTTCTGTCATATTTGAAAGACCATCACAGAGAAACTCATGAGATGTTATCAGTTGAGCTTGTTCCTCTAGCCAAGATTGGCTCACTATATCTGTTTCTTCAAAATTATCTTCTTATGGGAACTCGCTCTCTTCGTGGAGTTGAGGTTCTTCTTGGACATTGGCCATTAACCATCTATTCTACCCTGTAGTCTTTTGATCGCTACGGCGTAAAGAACGTGTTGCTCGGTTACTTGCCTTATCATGTCCATAATAGCCTTTTGATTTTATTTTTTTGCTCGGCTACTTGCCTCATTATGTCCATAATACGAGCATCACGTTTCATATCCTCCACTTCATTGCTCTTATAAAACTGATTAACATTATTAGAAACATTATAATAAGAGCTCTGAGACGGATAATAAGAATTAGGACAACCATCCCAATGGACACCTTGACAACCACAAACATTACAAAAATTCCACACATCAAATTGGGTTACACAATTTTTCCACAAGTGCGGTCCTCAGCAATATGGACAAGGATCACCGTAATAAGAATAACCAATATTCGACCAATTCTCGTTCCAAGATGTCATATCAACAAAGATAGTAAATATTAAACTAAGATAACTACAGTAAACTAAAATTAAAAACTTAAATAGATAAAAAGCAAAAATCTAATCTAGTAGAATATTTAATTTCTAAGTCCCCGACAACGACGCCGAAAACTCGTTGCTCCCAAATGCACACACGAGTATACGTGGTCGACAAGTAATATAGGATTGTAAGTCTAGACATAATATCCATAGGGACGTGTGATTAACTATCAACTAAATTAAACTCAAATAATTAATCTATTCACGCGATTCTTAAAGTATGAATATCTAACTACAACTAATCTGGAGTAGCAACTAAGAAATTAAAGAAACAAGTTGGCAAAATTAGACACGAATTCAAGAAGAGCCGATATTCTAGAGCTATAGGTTAGCTAACAATCCCGTTGAGTCTTCCACTTAAATTTTCTAATTAATTTATCTGGTTTATTAGTTGACATGGTTAATATTACTCGTAGCCTTCTCCCGAAGTACTACTCGTCTATTCAAGATAACCTAACGCATATATTCTTATGGAATTAGAATTAACAAGAACGCATTAATAATTCATGTATAGTANCCCCCCCCACAGAGTTAAGATCTTGCTCTACTCAATCTTATATTCAATCTAGAATTCCCTCTCCCGAGTTCAATCCTAGATTCGTGGATAGCATTCAATTGTTGATCAGACAATCAAATAATTAAGCACAAGATTGAATAAATAAACCAATATAATAAAATAATAAGAACAATTCAAGCTTCAAACTACAACGTTCATGCAGCACCCAAAACTCTAGAACTAATAAACTATGAGATTAAAGGAAAAGAAGAGAAGAAAAACTAGTTAGGAGCCTCCTCCAAAGCATGGTGTGTGTTTCCCCGCGTGAATTCCCCTTCAAAGTGGCCAAACTCCTCATAATCGTGTTTATTTATGTATTTATATAGTGTAAATATAACCCTGGATGAATATACCCTTTCCAAGCCGAAGTAGAAATCTACGAGATTTTTGCACATATGCGCCGTGCCCCGCGCCGCATCCCGCGCCGCGCTTGTGTATTTCTTGCCAGTTTTCTTGGCCAGCCATTATACACTGCTGCATCTTAGAGTAAAATTGTTTTATCTTTTTTTGACATTTAGACTTGGTACACGACCTCCGAACACGATCCCGGCTTAATTTATTGGGCTTTTACTCAGACTTCAAAACTCCAAATTGATCGATTTAGATCCAAATTGACTTTTAAACTCGGAATCACTTTCTACAAGGCATAAGTCACGCACTAAGTATAATTCACTATCATTTAAGCTCAAACACACGTAAAATACTGTAATTACAGTGCAATACTACTACTAAAATACGAGTTTCTAGCCTAGCATCAGAGCGCCTTTGCAAAGTGCGGACCGCACAATTATTGTGTGGCTGTAGAACCTGAAGATCAGAGACTTCCCACTGTGAGAAAATCAAGAAGTGCGGACCGCAAATCAGAATTGTGCGGCCGCAGAAGTCCATCCTACCAAGCCCAGCTTTAAAGTGCGGACCGCACACAGAATTGTGCGTCGCAGAACCTCCGCAAGGGAAATTTTGTCCGAAAATTTTAGTTGTGTATAAATAATTCTTTTTGTCAAATTTAGGTCAAGTTTGAACTTCAGAAAAGTAGATAGCCGTATTAACTTACTGCTTTGGGAAATTTTGTATTAGTTTATCATTTTAACGTTGGATTTTCATCCCTTTACCATCTATTATGAGTTAAATCTTCTTTTCTTCTTTAGGGTTTTCATTTTTTCCTATGAGTAGCTAAATCTCTAGCTCGGGTTGTGACCCAATCCTAGTGTAGGTACCTAATGGGTGTTTGATTTAGGGCTTGTTTAAGGTTGGGTGTATGATATTTCGCCTAGTTCTTGCTTTAATTTATGAATTAATAGTTGAAAATATTGATTCATGCCTAATTGACTTAGTCTCTACTTGAGAAAGAGAGACTTAGTCTAGGAAAGCTTGGCTAACAAGAAATTGGGGTGAACTCAAGAAACTGATAGCCCTAATTAAAGTGTTGAATCTAGAGATAGTAAGACCCGACTTGATCATATATCAACAGTTTTGTGAATTACCCATTTGGACTTGAGAAAGCCAAATAGGGCAAAACCATTCTATCTACCGAGAGGTATCAAGTGGGTTATCGAGTGGGTAATTACGTGTTGATTACTATATTACACCTCGACCAACGAAACCTACCCTAAAGTCCACAACCCGTCAGGTAAACACCTAGGTGGAAGTCACAGCCCTAGAACCTTTATAAACTTGAAAAACAACAACAACAAAAATATCGTATCTAGATTTACATTTGCAAACATTAGCATAAATTAGAAGTAGATAAAAAACAACAAGTATGTGGAAGTGCATTTTAGGCACGTCACACGCTTAGTCCGAGTATATACCTAATCCAATATAAGCTCTCAAAAGAATCGACCCCGACTCAAGTTGGGTAATTCAATTGCATTGAACGCTTCACAATCTCAATTAGTGGTGAGTTGGGCGACATCAAGTTTTGGCTTCCTTGAAGGGGAGCTAAAAGTGGATTTAGCTATATATTTGGTTTTGTGTGTGACTTGTCTTCTTTTCCTTCCGAGTTACTAACTTTTCTTGTGAAACAATTGAAGGTGAAAAATGGCTCTCAACAATGATCCTCTCGAAAACCTGCCTATGGGGAGGATGTGGATGATGACCAAGTTGATGAGGTTCCTCTTGAACCTCAAGAAAATAGGCGAGGTCGACCGCCTCAAGGCAATGTACCCATCCCTCCCCCACCTTCACCAAGAGCGGCTCCATAGTGGGTGTTGCCAAATGAAGGATACACAAGTTCCATAGTCCCGCCCCACATTAGGGCGGGAAACTTCCAAATCACTAATGTTATGCTCACATTGCTAGAGCAATGGGGATTCACCGGGGCTCTGAGTCAAAATGCATACAAATACTTGAAGGGGTTTGTGGACACTTGCTGAGGGAGTAAATAGACCAACGTCTCCGAGGATGCTCTAAGGTTGAGGCTATTTCCCTTCACTCTATGGGGGAAAGCCTGTGATTCGTTAGAAATATTTCCCAACCATTCTATCCGTACATGGAATGAGTTGGCAGAGAAATTCATTGTCAAGTTCTTTTCTCCCAGGCATGTGGATACTCTTAGAGACGAGATTCTAGCAATTAAACAAGAACCCAATGAGCCTTTGCACGAGATTTGGGAGGGGTACTGTAGCATGCTGAAAGAGTTCCCGAATAATGATAACATTCTATAGGGGGATCAATACTACCAACCAATGTATGGTCAACCAACTTGTAACGACCCGGCCGGTCGTTTTGAGAATTTATGCTCCATTTGGTGGCATAAGGTCTTGAACAGCTTCACATTGTGTATAATGATCTGCGTGCATGATTGGACTCAGTTACCGGATGATCCGGAGTCGAATTGGAAGAAGGATTTAGTTTGGAAGCTTAAGAAGAAGTGAACCCTTCTAGGGAACACGTGAGTGACATACTGGAACCAGTTGTGCCAAATACCAAGGTGGATCGTACTATGAAGAAACCATTGAGTATTATTGATGATGTGTTGGTTCGTATTGATAAGTTCATCCTCCCGGCAGACTTTGTGATTCTTGATTGCGAAGTGGACTATGAGGTGCCTAGTATCTTGGGTAGAACTTTCCTTTCTATGGGGAAGGCTCTTGTTAATGTGGAAGCTGGTGAGCTCACCTTCCGGGTAGGAGATGAAAAGGTAGTTTTCCATGTGTGCAAATCTATGAGGCAACTGAATAGCAATGAAATTTGTTTTTTTATGGATTTAGTGACCGAGGTGATTGTTGATGATGCTAGTGCCATGATGAATATCGATGATACTTTGGAAGTTGTATTTCTCAATCATGATGATGATGAGAAGGATGTCTATGTGGAGTGTGTATATTCATTGCAAGGAATTGGGTCGTACACTTATGAACCCCGAAAATTGTCCTTAGATCTTGAGAACCGGAGGACTCCTCCAACAAAGCCCTCAATCGAGGATCCTCCCACTTTGGAATTAAATCCATTGCCTCCGCATCTATGGTGTGAGTTTCTTGGCCCATGTTCTACTTTATCGGTTATTATTTCCTCTTGTTTGACTAACGTGCAGGTAGACTCTACTTTGGCAGTGCTACAAAAGAGGAAGAAAGCTATCGGATAGACATTGGCGGATATTCAGGATATAAACCCCACCCTTTACATGCACAAGATTATTTTGGAGGAGGATGCCAAACCCTCCGTTAAACAACAAAGAAGATTAAATGAAGCAATGCAAGAGGTGGTGAAGAAGGAGATCATAAAATGGTTGGATGTCGGGGTTGCTTACCCCATTTCTGATAGCTCATGGACCTCTCCGGTGCAATGTGTCCCAAAGAAAGGGGGCATGACTATGGTCACCAATGACAAGAAGGAGTTGATTCTTACAAGAACGGTGACCGGGTGGACAGTGTGTATGGGATATCACAAGCTCAACAAAGCCACGCAGAAATATCATTTCCCACTCCCATTCCTTGATCAAATGCTTGATAGGTTGGCCGGTCAAACTTTCTATTGCTTCTTTGATGGATATTCCGGCTACAATCAAATTCCTATTGCTCCGGAGGACCAAGAGAAGACCACTTTCACTTGTCCCTATGGTACTTTCGCATTCTCGCGGATGCCATTTGGGTTATGCAATGCACCAACGACTTTTCAACGGTATATGATGGCCATCTTCACCGACATGGTGGATGATTTTATTGAGGTCTTCATGGATTACTTTTTCGTGGTAGGAAATTCTTTTGATGATTTCTTAAACAACTTGGATAAGGTCTTGCCAAGATGTGAGGAGACATACTTGGTTTTGCATTAGGAGAAATGTCATGGTCGAGGAAGGCATTGTCCTCGGCTACAAAATTCCAAAGCATGGTATTGAGGTCGACAAGGCCAAGATAGAAGTGATTTCTAAACTCCCGCCCCCTACATCTGTGAAGGGAGTGAAAAGCTTCTTGGGTCATGCGGGGTTTTATCGCCAATTCATCAAGGATTTTTCCAAAGTGGTGAGCCCCTTATGTAAGATTTTTGAGAAGGATGCCAAGTTCCATTTCAACGAGGATTGCTTGAAGGCATTTGAATTTCTTAAGTTCAAGTTTACTACTACTCCCATTATTACCGCACCAGATTGGAGCTTGCCTTTCGAGCTCATGTGTGATGCAAGTAATATGGCGGTCGGAGAAGTTTTGAGGAAAAGTATCAACAAAATCTTCCATCCGGTCTACTACACTAGTAAGACCATGAATGATGCCCAAGTCAGCTACACAGTGACCGAAAAAGAGCTACTTGCTATTGTCTTTGCTATGGAGAAGTTTCGCTCGTACTTGATGGATACAAAGGTAATTGTCCACACCAATCATGCGGGCTTCGATACTTAATGAGCAAAAATGATTCAAAGGCAAGGTTAATGCGGTGGGTGCTTCTATTGCAAGAGTTTGATCTAGAGATTCAAGACCGCAAGGGTAGTGAAAATCAAGTGACGGACCACTTGTCTCATTTGGAGGAGGAGGGGAGGCCACATGACGGCCTTGAGATAAATGATTCCTTCCCCGACGAGCAACTTCTATTTATTTCAATGACCGGGATGCCGTGGTTTGCCGACTTAGCAAATTATATTATGAGTGGCATTGTACCGAATGATTTCTCTTCAAACTAAAGGAAGAAGCTCGAACGGTATTGCCTTAACTATTATCGGGATGAGTCATATCTCTTCCGAATTTGTACCAATGACTTGATTCGATGATGTGTGCCGAAGGAAGAGCAAGTGGATATTCTTGAGTCCTTCCACTCTTCACCATATGGTGGTCACCATAGTGGACCTAGAATGGCAACAAAAGTGTTGAGTTGTGGATTCTATTGGCCTACTCTTTACAAGAACGCTAGTGATCTAGTCAAGCGTTGTGATGAATGTCAAAGGGCCGGTGGGATTTCTAAGAAAACTGAGATGCCCCTCATCACCATCTTGGAAATTGACATTTTTGATGTGTAGGGCATTGATTTCATGGGTCCGTTCATGAGCTCTCGTGGGAACACTTACATTTTGGTAGTTGTGGACTATATGTCAAAATGGGTTGAAGTCGTGGCTTTACCCAACAATGAAGCTCGAAGTGTGGTGGCATTTTTGAAAAAGAACATCTTCACAAGATTTGGTACTCCAAAGGCCATTATAAGTGATGGGGAATCGCACTTTTGCAACAAAGCTTTTGATACCTTACTCACCAACTATGGTGTCACTCACAAAGTCTCGACCCCTATCATCCTCAAGCAAGCAGGCAAGTGGAAGTCTCCAACCGGAAAATCAAGAGTATTTTGTCAAAGACAGTGAATGCCAACTGGACTGATTGGTCGAAAAAACTTGATGATTCTCTTTGGGCTTATAGGACGACTTACAAAACATTGATTGGTATGTCTCCATACCGGTTAGTGTTCAGGATGGCTTGCCACTTTCTGGTGGAACTTGAGCATAAGTCTACGTGGGCATTGAAGAAGATTAATCTTGAATGGGATGTCGCCTCCAACTCGAGGGTGGCACAATTGAATGAGTTTGATGAATTCTGGTACCATGCTTATACAAGTTCGTCCTTATATAAGGACAAGGTGAAGTACCTCCATGACAAGTACATCCGGAACAAGGAGTTCAAAGAATGTGATCTTGTGTTATTGTTCAACTCTCGGTTAGGAATGTTTCTAAGAATATTGAAGTCTAAGTGGAGTGGTCTGTTTGAGGTTGTGAATGTGACACCCTTTGGTTCATTAGACTTGAAGAATAAAAATGATGAAGTTTTTAGAGTCAATGGTCATCGCGTGAAGCATTATCTTGGCAAAGTTGATGATGACCACGTTCTGGCGTTAATTCATTTCAAGTAATTGATGGTAATCTGCGTCGTGCAGTGACGTTAAATCATCGCTTCTTGGGAGGCAACCCATGTTTCTTTTCATTTTTCTTTTTCTTCTTTTTAGATAGGTTTTGTTTTGAGCTAAATGGGTTTGAAGTGAATTACAGGAATGAGTGTGCATTGCAGGTACTGTGTTCGAGAAAAAATTGTCAAGTGTTGAAAAAGTGTGGACCGCACATTTTGTATGCCACAACAGAGAAGAATCTGCGATCGCACATTTTTTTGTGCGGCCGCCCAACTAGAGACCCAAAAATCCAACTCTCTGAATTTTGGAATTGTAGAGAAATGGCCAGGTCTACGGACGCACTCACTTTTGTGCAGACTGCAGAGTTCCACCAAGGTTCAGGTAAAGAGTGCGGACCACACTCAAAATTGTGGGCCGCACTCAGCTTCATTTTTGACGTAATTTGGTCAACCCTATAAATAGGTCATCATAACACTATTCATAACTTTACACACTCTGAGCTCTTAAAACCTAAGCAAGCACGGTATACACACAAATTATTTCAGATTCCACCTGCATTTCATCAATCTAGATTCTTCCCTGCACCCTTCGTCACTGGTATGTTCAAATTCATGTTTAGATTTTTTCAATTTTTTTTAGTGTTTGTACTTGAGTAGTATAGTTATTTTAAGGCCTAAAACATCAAATGTTCATCATGTGTGCTTGAAATTGTGTGGGTAATGTCATGTGTACTCATTAGAGGATGGGAAAATCATGTACCGTGTTTAATTTACCAATACCATGTTTACATTGTGCAAAAATTTGAAAAACCTAAGTCAGTGTCGTACGTTTTCAATTGTGCGGTCCGCAGATCTTAAGTTAGGGAAACAATGTTTGCATGAAATGTGCAGACCGCATTTTGAAACTTCAAAGAACCAGTATTCTGATCCTGGTTGTGTGTGGCCGCACTCAAAATTATGCGGTCCGAACTTTAGTTGTGCGACCACACTTCAAAATTGCGCGGTTCGCATAAGGCAGTCTGCGGTCGCACTCAATATTGTGCGGTCCACACTGTCTCTCCTATGCACTATTTTGCTGCAGCTATTAATAATGCTCCTGAACTCTAACTGACTTATGTGCCGTGTATTGCAGATAATGGTTCGATACCAAGGAAAAAGTGATACATCTAAAGAGAGGGGTGAACCCTCCCAGAGCCGAGGCAAGGGTACTCAACCTTTGGGGGTGCAAAAGAAAGCTTTAACCAAAAAATCAAACCACATGGAGAGGTAGGGCAACAGAGCCCTCAGAATCCAGCTCTTACATCCCGTCTAGGGAAGCCTCCAAGGGAGGAACAACTTGAAGTCCAGTCCCAACCATCACAATTCCCGGGATGATACCAACTCCGCAACGAACCCTTCATCACAGAAATTTCTTCTGAGGGTTCCGATGCCAGTAGCCAGGGCTCAGAGCCCTCCTCTACACACACTCCCTTTGAACTAGTTGAAGTAGATGATGATGATGTTCTTGATGATGGTAGGGGAGGTGACACTAGTGCGGGCGGCCTAGAGAGGTTGAAGAAGAAAGAAGTGTGGGAAGATAGGTTCGTGAGTTTGACTACCTTCACAAAGTTTAGAGAGTGGTGGCCCCAGAGATCCCTCACACTTGAGAGATAATTCTTGTTTAAGGACTTGGATAAATACAATCCAAATGTCCTTAAGAAGTTCAAGGAGAGCAAGGGGTGGATGAGGTTCACCCAGAGTGTTATGGATGCCAAATATTGCTTGGTACGGGAGTTTTATGCCAATGTGGCACACATCAAGAAGGGTATCAAAGTGACCAAAGTGAGAAATTCGAAAGTGAGATTCAACCCAAGCACTCTGAACACTTACCTAGGATTCGAGGTTGTGAAGGAAATCCAGTACATGGAGAAGCTTGCTATGGGTGATGCAGCTCACCCTTGGCTGGCAGAGATGTTGGCAGCTCCAGGACCACCACCACCGTGGACCAGAGTGAGGGTTTCTATTACACGGGCCACCCTCAATTTTGAAGCAAAGGGGTGGAAAAATTTTATGTGCAGCCGTATTGACCCAAACCAGAATGAGAACAATATTTCTATCCCCCGAGCAGTTTTGGTGGCATCTATCTTGGTCGGGTACCTAATCATGTGGGTGTCATCATGTCGGGCTACATATCAGTGGTTGTCCGGAAAGGTGAAAGCTCCTACCCATACCCCAACACCCTTACAGAATATCTCATGGATGCTAAAGTGGAGTCGAGGAGTTTTGATACAAAAGTGCAGGACAAGAATCCCTTCTCATGGTACTCCTTGCAAAATCCGGGAAACCCAAAGTTCAAGGGTAAGGAAACTGCCACTATTGTCCAGTAGGAAGAGCCATCAGTGGTGGTTACAGCTGCAGCTGATGAGCCTTCTACATCTCCTATGCCTTCCCCAGTAGCTGGCCCTTCCACTTCTTCAGCTGACATGCCACCACCTTCATCTTCTAGACCATCAGCATCAGTACCAGTGCCTACTTCATCCACATATCCACTCACTATGCTGTGAGTCTCCCAGACATTGGCGAGTCTCAACAACTGGATGTAGACAGCTACTTCAAAGTTGTCCGACATATCCAGTGTTGTTGCAGTATATTCTTCTACCCTAGCAGCACCACAGGTTCCTCCGTCAATAGAGGAAACATTGAAGAAGATCCTGGAAAATCATAAGACCATTATGGATACACTGGTGGCACATGGGGGAGCTATTGAGGAGTTGGGCAAACATGTGAAGAAGATGAGGAAATCTCAGGCATCCAAGAAATCAGTGGATAGATTGAGAAAGGAATTGACCAAGACTACACCAGCTGGTGATCTCCCATTTGACTTACTGATGGAGACAGATCCATTAGTACCAGCAGACCCAGCAGCACCATCAGCAGAGGCACCAGCTGGCCAGTCTGATGAGCCAGACCTTGCTGCCCATACTTGTAACGACCCGGTCAATCGTTTTGAGAATTAACACCCCGATACCCTATTAACTGCTTCTCCCATGTCTAATTATGTTATTGGAACTTGTCGGAGCATTGAGTGATGAAATTCGGGGTGATTTTGGACACATAGTCCATAAATGTGGAATCTAGCTTTAGAAATCTGGCCGTAGCTAGAGCTGTGTGAAGACGGATCCGTAATGGAATTCTGTTAGCTCCGTTAGGTATGTTAGGTTATTTCGGGGTTAGGATCATGTTCGGAATATGTTTTCGAGGTCGGCTATGGATTTAGGCTTGAATTGGCGAAAGCTAGAAATTCGGCGGTTTCGGCCGATTAGTGAAATTTTGATATCGAACTCGGAATAGGATTCTGAAAGTGACAACAGGTATGTAATTCCATTTTTGACCTATGTGCAAAATTTGAGGTCATTCGGATGAGTTTTGACGTGTTTCGGCATCAGATGTGGATCTAGAAATTTCATAAGTTCTTAGGCTTCAATCTATGCATAATTGATGATTTTGATGTTATGAGATGTGTTTTTAAGGCTCGACCAAGTTTGAACAAGGTATTAGGGTCAGTTTGTAGGTTTTTTTGAGGTCCTGGGGGCCTCGGGGTTGTTTCGGATGCCCAACGAGTGAATTTGGAACTTTAAGAGCAGCCGAACCATTCTGGTTCTGGTTTCTCGCACTTGCGAGGGTATTTCCGCAGGTGCGGACATGAAGGTGCGATGGGGGTGCACGCAGGTGCGGACATAGCTTAGGCTGGCCTAACCCGCAAGCGCGGAAGAGTATCCGCAGGTGCGGAGCAACACCTGCGACCCAGCCACCGCAGGTGCGACCCCAGGTCTTTTAATGAGTTTTTGCACCTGCGATTGTGTTTCCACAGGTGCGGCACCGCAGGTGCGATTCCAGTGTCGCAGGTGCGGAACATCTGGGCTGGTTATACCAAAATCCGAGGGTTTGAAATTCATAACTCCAAAATCAATTGTGAGCTCGGAACTTGGCGATTTTCAGTGGGATTTGAAGAGGAGAATCATAGGTAACATTTTCTAGCCTTAATCCATTTGTATATCAATAATCTCTATCAATTTCCTCAATCTAATCAATGAAATTGGATGAAAAACCATGACATTGGGATGAAATTTTCCCAAGTAGTAATATGAGGATTTAGGGAGATTTAGACGTCGGATTTTGTTGATTCTTGTTCGAGTGGGTTCATAAGCGAATCTGTGTTTGGGAAATATAAATTTTACCCGATTCCGAGACGTTGGTCCGGGGGTTCTTAGAAATAATTAGCTCTTTTGTTCCCTTAAAGTGATATTTACATTATGCAATCGATTTGAATAGATTTGAGACACCCGGAGTCGGACACTCATGGCAAGAGCGTGGTATTGAGTTGATTAGCGTCGTCAAGGTAAGTGGCTTGCCTAGTTCTGTGTTCGGGACTTCCCCTTAGGTATTTTTACACTGATTTTGTTACATGGAGGCCGTGTACGTGAGGTGACGAGTGCTTACACAGGTCATTGTTGCTAAAATCCTATTTTTACTTCCATGAAATCACTCATTTTCATCCCTATATTACTGTTTCCTGTCTTAACTAAGTAGTTAACTTAAGAGTAAGCATTCCTACCTATCCTTACTTGATTTCTTCTTATTTTCTACTAGTTGCACCATGCTTAGGTAGATTTACTCTATTCTTGCCTGTTGTTTTCCTGGACTGTTTAATTAAACTGTATCCGACATAATTCTGCTTTGCATATTTAAATTGGGACTATGGACCGAGATCCGGAAACTTTCTCCCTGTACTGCATTTCATATTTAAATTGGGACTACGGACCGAGGTGCGGGAGGTTTTCCTCTATACTGAAATGCATATTTAAATTGGGACTATGGACCGAGATCCCGGAGCTTTCCCCCTGTACTGTATAGCATATTTAAATTGGGACTACGGAATGAGATCCGGGAGCTTTCCCCGTGTACTGCATTGCACATTTACTGTTGAGATATATGTTGTTCTGAGCCGAGGGCTCTCTTTCTGTTATTAATTCTTCCAGTTTCCATTAATCATGTTTATCATTGCTTATCTGTATTTCACTATTTAAAATTGTATATTGACTTGTTTTAAAGAAACTCAGTAGGGTCTCAACCTGACCTTGTCACTACTTGACTGGGGTTAGGCTTGGCACTTACGGAGTACCGAATGTGGAGTACTCAAGCCCTTTCCTGCGCATGTTTTCCCCATGTGCAGATCCAGGTACCAGCACCCAGTATCGTGGGTAGGAGTCGTTCTAGCAGCTACCAGGAGACCGCGAGGTAATTCTGACGCGTCCGCAGTATCCCACGAGTCCCCTTCTACTCTAGTATAGGCATAGAGGACTTTTGTATTTTTCCACTATTTCATTGTATAGAGCTACATTTAGTATAGAGCTTGCGACTATCGTGACATTCCGGGTTTTGGGAAGTGAAAGTGTACATGCTGAGCAGCTATATTATATCTACTTGAGTTCTTTTTTGTTTTATTTTATTGATTCTATTATTTTTCGCAAATTTTAGGCTTACCTAGTCGTAGAGACTAGGTGCCGTCACGATACCTTTCGGAGGGCAAAATGGGTTGAGACAAGTTGGTATCAGAGTATCTAGGTTCATAGGAGTCACAAGTCATAAGACGATTTATTAGTGTCTCGCGGATCGGTGCGGAGACGTCCGTATCTATCTTCGGGAGGTTATGTAATTGTTAAGAACAATCAAATTCTTTGGAATTCCTTACCGTGCTAGTTACTGTCATCAAACTCTTAAACTCTATTCTATTCTTGCTTGCATATGGTTCGTACCGGTACCAGACATATCGATGACCAGGAACCTGAGCCCCTAGTCAGAGCCACCAGAGGCAGGGGCCGGGGCAGAGAACGAGCACGTGGTGCAGCCCGAGCACCGGCTAGAGCAGAGGCGGAGGAGCCCCCGGCAGCTCCAGCTGGAGGGGCACAGGAGGTCCCTACTGTTACTCCAGACCTCTAGGAGACATTGGCCTAGTTCTTGGGTTCCTTCAGCATTCTGTCTCAGGCGGGACTACTTCCGATAGCTCCAACTACATCCCAGGCCGGAGGAGGGACACAGACTCCCGCAACCCAAACTCCTGAGCAAAGGGTTCATATTGGGCAGGTTCCGGAGTATAGTCCTATGCCCCCAGCAGTTCCAGCCCAACATGAGACTAGGATAGCTGTTCCTGAGGCAGAGCAGCTCCGACTTGAGAGGTACAAGAAGTACCAACCACTTGAGTTCAGCGGACTAGCTTCGGATGACGCCTTGGGTTTTCTCGAGGGGTGTCATCGCATTCTCCGCACTATGGGTATTTTAGAGACGAGTGGGGTTTCTTTCACTGCTTTCCAGCTGAGGGGAGCAACTTATCAGTAGTGGCGTGCTTTTGAGCTTAGTAGCCCGGACGAGGCAGCTTCACTTAATTGGGCTCAGTTCTCCGAGATGTTCTCACTTGAGTTTGTCCCTCAGAGCTTCAGGGATGCTTGGCGTGCGGATTTTGAGAAGCTACGCTAGGGTACCATGAATGTGTCAGAGTATGTAGTCTGTTTCAGCGATTTGGCTCGCCATGCACCAGCTTTGGTTGTCATTGTCAGAGAGAGGGTTTGACGCTTTATTGAGGGACTCCACCCCAGTATTCGAACCGGTATGGCCAGAGAGCTGGAGACCGATATTACTTACCAGCAGGACGTGAGTATTTCCCGGAGGATTGAGACTATGTTAGCCCGGGACAGGGAGGAGAGAGAGGCCAAGAAGTCTCGAGAGACTGGTCATTTTTTAGGAGCCCGTGCACCAGCAGCACGCTATGGTAGGGGTTTTGTGAGTCTCCCCGTTCATTCAGCTCTCCCAGCATCCAGTGGTATTCCAGCTCTTTCTAGACCTAATGAGGGGCGCACCACCTCAGACTTATCAGGGGGCATCACCTAAGACTTATCAGGGTGCACCACCTCAGACTTATCAAGCCCCACGTCTTCCACCAGGTCCTCCAGCTATTCTTCCATCGCCAGTTGCTACTCCACCATCTCAGGCAGCTCGGGGTGAAGGCCGGGGAGGTCGAAGTCTCCCTAGAGGGGGAGGCCAGGCCAGGTACTATACTCTTCCAACCCTATCCGAGGCCATTGCTTCAGATTCAGTCATTACAGGTATTGTTTCCATTTGTCATAGGGATGCATCGATATTATTTGACCCAATCTCCACATATTCGTATGTGTCTTATTATTTTGCTTCACATCTGGGGATATCTCGGGATTCTTTGAGTTTTCATGTTTATGTTTCTACTCCGGTGGGAGATTCTCTTGTTGTGGACCGCGTATATCGGTCATGTTTGATTTCCATCAATGGTTTTGAGACCAGAGCTGATTTATTAATACTCAGTATGGTAGATTTCGATGTTATATTGGGTATGGACTGGCTGTCTCCCTACTATGCTCTTCTTGATTGTCACGCCAAGACCGTGATGCTGGATATGCCAGGATTACCGAGGTTAGAGTGGAGAGGTTTCTTAGAGTATACTCCCCACCGAGTCATTTCTTTTCTTAAGGCTCAGCGGATGGTTGAAGAGGGGTGTGATGCATATTTGGCTTATGTGAAAGATGTTAGTGCTGAGACCCCTATAGTTGACACAGTTCCAGCTGTCAGGGACTATCCTGATGTATTTCCAGCTGATCTTCCGGGTATGCCACCCGATAGAGACATTTATTTCGGCATTGATTTGTTGCTGGGCACTCAGCCCATTTCCGTTCCTCCTTATCGCATGGATCCTCCTGAGTTTAAGGAGTTGAATGAGAAGTTACAAGAGTTGCTTGAAAAGGGATTCATTAGGCCTAGTGTATCACCTTGGGGCGCTTCGGTATTATTTGTGAAGAAAAAGGATGGCTCGATGCGTATGTGTATTGACTACCGGCAGCTGAATAAGGTGATAGTGAAGAATCGGTACCCATTACCTCGCATTAATGATCTATTTGACCAGTTACAGGGTGCTAGGGTGTTCTCCAAAATTGATCTGCGTTTGGGTTATCATCAGTTGAAGATTCGGGAGTCCGATATCCAGAAGACTGCCTTCAGGACCAAATATGGCCACTATGAGTTCCTTGTTATGTCATTTGGGCTGACCAATTCCCCAGCAGCCTTCATGCACCTGATGCACAACATATTTCGGCCTTATCTTGATACTTTCATCATTGTGTTCATTGATGACATTCTGGATATTCTCGGTCCCAGGAAGACCATGAGCAGCACTGGAGGACCGTGCTTCAGACATTGAGAGAGAAGAAGTTGTATGCCAAGTTTTATAAGTGTGAATTTTGGCTTGATTTTGTGGCATTCCTAGGCCATGTGGTGTCTTTGGATGGGATCAAGGCTGATCCGACGAAGGTGGAGGCGGTACAGAGTTGGCCAAGGCCGTCCTCAACTACTGAGATCTGCAGTTTCCTCGGTTTGGCTGGGTATTATCGCCGTTTTGTAGAGGGATTTTCATCCATTTCAGCGCCTATGACTAGACTAACCCAGAAGGGTGCATCTTTTATATAGACTCAGGAGTGTGAGGAGAGCTTTCAGAAGCTCACGACAGCCCTGACTACAGCTCCTGTGTTGGTATCGCCTACCGGTTCCGGGTCCTATACAGTTTATTGTGATGCTTCGAGGATTAGACTGGGAGTGGTGTTGATGCAGGACGGTAGGGTGATTTCCTACGCGTCCAAACAGTTGAAGGTTCATGAGAAAAGCTACCATGTTCATGATCTCGAGTTGGCAGCAATTGTTCACGCCCTGAAGATATGGCGTCATTATTTATATGGTGTTCCCTGTGAGATATTCACGGATCACCGGAGTTTGTAGCACATATTCAGGCATAAGGATCTAAATTTACGCCAGCGTAGGTGGTTGAAGTTGCTAAAGGACTATGAAATCACTATATTATACCACCCGGGGAAGGACAATGTGGTAGCCGACGCCTTGAATCACCGGGCGGAGAGTTTGGGGAGTTTGGTGTACCTTCGTGCAGCTGAGAGGCCTCTAGCCTTAGATGTTCAGTCCTTAGCCAGTCAATTCATGAGATTGGATCTTTCTGAGCCTTGTCGGGTATTAGCTTGTGTGGTTGCTTGATCTTCCCTTTATGACCGTATTAGAGAGTGCCAGTATGATGATCCCCACCTTTTGGTTCTTCGGGATAGAGTCTTGCGGGGTGATGCCAGGGATGTGACTATAAGAGATGATGGTGTGATGAGGATGCAGGGTCGAATCTGTGTGCCCAATGTAGATGGGCTTCCGGGTTGATTCTTGAGGAGGCCCATAGTTCGCGGTATTCCATCCATCCGGGCACCGCGAAGATGTACCAGGATCTGAGACAGCACTATTGGTGGCAAAGGATGAAGAAGGATATAGTGGAGTTTGTAGCCAAGTGTCTCAACTGCCAGCAAGTCAAATGTGAGCATCAGAGACTGGGAGGGTTACTTCAGCAGATTGAGCTTCCAGAGTGGAAGTGGGAGCGGATCACCATGGACTTTTTGGTCGGACTTTGAGGAAGCATGATGCTATTTGGGTGATTGTGGATCGGCTGACCAAATCAGCCTATTTCATTCCAGTGCTGACTACATATTCATCTGAGAGGTTGGTTGAGATTTATATCAGAGAGATTGTTCGCCTCTACGATATTCCAGTATCTATCATTTCAGAGATACACAATTCACTTCACGGTTTTGGAGAGCTGTTCAGCAAGAGTTAGGCACCAGGGTAGAGTTGAGTACAACTTTTCACCCTCAGACATACAGGCAGTCCGAGCGCACGATTCAGATTCTCGAGGATATGCTCCGTGCTTGTGTGATAGATTTTGGAGGGTCATGGGATCGATAGCTACTTCTTAAAGAGTTTGCTTATAACAATAGCTACCAGTCCAGCATTCAGATGGCGCCGTATGAGGCTTTGTATGGTAGGCGGTGCAGGTCTTCCGTGGGATGGTTTGAGCTGGGCGAGGCCCGATTATTGGGTACAGACTTGGTTCAGGATGCCCTGGACAAGGTGAAGGTGATTCAGGAGAGACTTCGCACAGCTCAGTCCATGCAGAAGAGTTATGCGGACCGGAAGATTCGTGACTTGGCATTTATGGCTGGTGATCGGGTTTTGCTTCGGGTATCGCCTATGAAAGGCGTCATGAGGTTCGGGAAGAAACGCAAGATGAGTCTGAGATTTATTGTCCCTTTTGAGGTGTTGCAACGTTGGGGAGGTTTCTTATGAGCTAGCCCTGCCTCCTAGCCTAGCAGGGGTTCATTCGGTGTTCCATGTCTCCATGCTCCGGAAGTATCATGGAGACCTGACTCATGTTTTGGATTTAAGCTCAGTCCTGTTGGACAAGGATCTATCATATGTTGAGGAGCCTGTGGCTATATTGGACAGGCAGGTCAGGAAGCTCAGATCGAAGAATATTGCCTCAGTTAAAGTTCAGTGGAGGGGCCAGACAGTCGAGGAGGTGACTTGGGAGATCGAGCAGGATATGCGGAGTCATTACCCTTATCTTTTCACAGCTTCAGGTATGTTTCTATACTCGTTCGCGGACGAATGATTTTCTTAAGAGGGAGAGGATGTAACGACCCGGTCGGTCGTTTTGATAATTAGCGCCCGATCCCCTATTAACCGCTTCTCCCATGTCTATTTATGTTATTGGAACTTGTCGGAGTGTTGAGTGATGAAATCCAGGGTGATTTTGGACACATAGTCCATAAATGTGGAATTTAGCTTTAGAAATTTGACTGTAGCTAGAGTTGTGTGAAGACATATCCGGAATGGAATTTCATCGACTCCGTTAGCTCCGTTGGGTGATTTCGGGGTTGGGAGCATGTTCGGAATGTGTTTTCGAGGTCGGTTGTGGATTTAGGCTTGAATTGGCGAAAGCTAAAAATTTGACGATTTCGGCCGATAGGTGAAATTTTGATATCGAACTCGGAATGGGATTCCGAAAGCGACAGCAGGTCCGTAATGCCATTTGTGACCTTTGTGCAAAATTTGAGTTCATTCGGATGAGTTTTGACATGTTTCGGCATCGGATGTGGATTCTAGTAATTTCATAAGTTCTTAGGCTTGAATCTATGCATAATTGATGATTTTGATGTTATGAGATGTGTTTTTAAGGCTCGACCAAGTTTGAACAACGTATTAGGGTCAGTTGGTCGGTTTGGTTGAGGTCCCGGGGGCCTCAGGGTTGTTTCAGATGACCAACGGGTGAATTTTGGACTTTAAGAGCAGCTGAACCATTCTGGATCTGGTGTCTCGCACCTGCGATGGTAGTTCCGCAGGTGCGGACACACAGGTGCGAAGGGGCTGCACGCAGGTGCGGACGTAGCTTAGGCTGGCCTGACTCGCAGGCGCAGAAGAGTATCCGCAGGTGCGGAGTAGCATTTGCGACCCAGCCCCCGCAGGTGTGACCCCAGGTCTTTTAATGAGTTTTCGCACCTGCGATTGTGTTTTCGCATGTGCGGCACCGCAGGTGCGATTCCTGTGTTACAGGTGCGGAACATCTGGGCTGGTTATACCAAAATCCGAGGGTTTGAAATTCATAACTCCAAAATCGATTGTAAGCTCGGAACTTGGCGATTTTCAGTGGGATTTGAAGAGGATAATCATAGGTAACGTTTTCTAACCTTAATCCATTTGTATATCAATAATCTCTATCAATTTCCTCAATCTAATCAATGAAATTGGATGAAAAACCATAAAATTGGGATGAAATTTTCCCAAGTAGTAATCTGAGGATTTAGGGAGATTTAGACGTCAGATTTTGTTGATTATTATTCGAGTGGGTTCATGAGCGAATGGGTGTTCGGGTAATATAAATTTTATCCGATTTCGAGACGTGGGCCCGGGGGACTTTTGCGGCGAAATTCCTAATTTCGCGTTTTAGCTTAGAAATAATTAGCTATTTTGTTCCCTTGAACTGATATTTACATTATGCAATCGATTTGAATAGATTTAGGCCACCCAGAGTCGGACACTCATGGCAAGAGCGTGGTATTGAGTTGATTAGCGCAGTCAAGGTAAGTGGCTTGCCTAATTCTGTGTTGGGGACTTCCCCTTAGGTATTTTGATACTGATTTTGTTACGTGGACGACGTGTATGTGAGGTGACGAGTGCGTACCTGGGTCATTGTTGCTAAAATCCTATTTTTACTTCCATGAAATCACTCATTTTCATCCCTATATTACTGTTTCCTGTCTTAACTGAGTAGTTAGCTTAAGAGTAAGCATGCCTACCTGTCCTTACTTGATTTCCTATTATTTCCTACTAGTTGCACCATGCTTAGGTAGCTTTACTCTATTCTTGCATGTTGTTTTCCTGGACTGTTTAATTAAACTGTATCCAACATACTTCTGCTTTGCATATTTAAATTGGGACTACGGACCGAGATCCGATATCTTTCCCCCAGTACTGCATTTCATATTTAAATTGGGACTACGGACCGAGATCCGGGAGCTTTCCCTCTGTACTGAAATGCATATTTAAATTGGGACTACGGACTGAGATCCGGGAGCCTTCCCCGTGTACTGCATTGCACATTTACTGTTGAGATATATGTTGTGCTGAACCGAGGGTTCTCTTTCTGTTATTAATTCTTCCAGTTTCCATTAATCCTGTTTATCATTGCTTATCTATATTTTACTATTTTAAATTGTATATTGACTTGTTTTGAAAAAAACTCAGTAGGGCCTCAACCTGACCTCGTCACTACTTGACTGGGGTTAGGCTTGGCAGTTACGGAGTACCAAATGTGGAGTAATCACGCCCTTTATTGCGCATGTTTTCCCCATGTGCAGATCCAGGTACCAGCACCCAGTATCGTGGCTAGGAGTCGTTCTAGCAGCTGCCAGGAGACCACGAGGTAATTCTGCCGCGTCCGTAGAATCCCACGAGTCTCCTTCTACTCTAGTATAGGCATATAGGACTTTTGTATTTTTCCACTATTTCATTGTATAGAGCTACATTTAGTACAGAGCTTGTGACTATCGTGACATTCCGGGTTTGGGAAGTGAAAGTGTACATGCTGAGCAGCTATGTTATATCTACTTGAGTTCTTTTCTGTCTTTATTTTATTGATTCTATTAATTTTTGGAAATTTTAGGCTTACCTAGTCGCAGAGTTTATGTGCCGTCACGATACCTTTCGGAGGGCAAAACGGGTCGTGACAATACTGCTGAGGAGGTGCTTCAGATGTTTACCAACCCCGTTACTCCCCGAGTAGAGGATGATGAGATCCACTTGGAGGATCTCGAGGGTGGTGATAATGCCATGCACACTGAGACCACATAGGGAGTTCTATTCACTCTCTACCCTTCCTTATTCTTATTTTTGTTAAGCATTGAGGACAATGCTTATTTTTATTCATGGGGGTGGTCTATTTTGGTTGTTTGATTTGATGACATTGTCCTGTAATAACTATAATACTCTTTTTATTTTACTATTATTTTCTCTTTTATTATGTATATATTCCTCCCCCTCTTTTGATGTATATTATATTCCCCTCGGTTTGTATATTCATTTGTCTTACTTTCAGTAGGTTATTTCATAGCTTCTTTATTTTGTTTTCTTAGTAGTCTAGTTTCTTATTTACTTTAATAGCTTTTTTTTTTATTTGGTAGCTTCTTTTTATGTTTGAGTGAGAAATAAGCCTTTGGTTTTCTTAATGTCACGGTTCTTTCCAAATGTGGGTTTTGTGTGAACCGAATGGCTCTTCCCAACGACGGATGACGTGACAACCTTCTTAAGGGATTGAGTCCGTTTTTTATGTTTAAGTAAAAACAGTAGTATTAATGACTAAAAAGGGTCAAGCATGCTTCACTTGATACCAACACACTTAACTACACACTTATGGTTAAAGACAAGTTTTTTTTGGAAAGAAATGGCTCTAGTTAGTGACCTTGTGACTCTTGTGTTGACCTAGGCAATCATCGAGTGGTTTAGTTGAACCATTAGCGATTTTCAATCTTGAATGTGGTTGTTGTGGGACTTCAACTCCATTCTCTTTAAAAATCCGGTTGTGTGGGAGGTGAGAAATTTTATTACAAGTCCATGTACCCGTGCGAATGGTCTAGAACTTACCCCGAATGTTTCTAGGCGAAATTCTAAGTTTTTGCTTTGCTTGAGAAGTGATTGTAGGCTATCCTTGACCCGTTTTGAAACTTTCCATGGCCCACCACGGATGTTATCCCTAGCCAAATCGTTTGAGCCTAAATCCTTTTCATTTGATAAGCATGTTACAAGCCTTTACCCATTTTATAATGACCCTCTCTTGGCACCCGAGCTTTCTTTAGCACTCATGAGAAATAAATGGCGAAAACATAAGTTTAGGGGAGAAACAAGGAGTTTGGAAGTGGTATCAAGGCACAAGAAAGAAAATAAATGAATAAAAAGAAAGGCAAAGTAAAATAAATAAAGAACAAAAGAAAAAATGCAAAAAGAAAGTGAATAATGTGAAGGGTTGAAGGGATAGAAAAGAAAGCAAAAATGCAAAGCATGGAGAAAACAAACAAGGAGAATATGAATATATGACCAAGAAAGAGTGATGTCAAGTCTCTCTTTTTCCCCAAAGGAAAAAGAAAATGACTCAGAGAGTCGGCAAAGCATGAGCCAAAAAGAGAAAATAGAGTACTTAAGGAAAGATAGTCCGCTCTATTCCAACATTTCGCACCTTAGTCCAAAAGACTTCATTACATGAAGAAAAATCCCTACTTGATTTCAAGTCGAGTAAGCTTAAATTAGTGGTGATGTACATGAGGGGCAAGCATATGGTACTTAGAGCCGTATTTGTGATATTCTTTTGAGATTGATGAGCGAACCTTTCACGAATCATTGAATTGAGTACTACATTCTTGAGTGAGATGAGCTTACAGAGAGTATAGGAGGAGGAGTTTGGGATCCACAGTGACCTACTTGAAAGTGCGAACTTCCTTGATAAGTGAAGTCAACTCATGCTCAAGTGTCACATTAGAGCTATTTGTGCTTTAACGTTGATAATTCATGAGTGTGTGGGTAATTGTTGGTCCCAATTGATATGTGTTTGATTCAACTTAGGCCAGATGAAATAGCTTTTTTCTTGTAGAGGTGGGAATTACCTTATTTTCTTGAGAACAAGCAAAAGCTTAAGTTTGAGGGAGTTGATGAGTAGGGATTTTGACTTCTTATTTGCATCCTTTTACTTTTGTTTTAGCTCAAAAACTCTTAAAGGTATTCTCGAAAACTAATAAATGTGCTTTCTTGCAGGAGTATTGGAAAATGAGCCAAAACGATAAAATTCAACTTAAGAAGGAGTAATTTTGGACAAGGACTAAAACCAAACAAAAAGATCAAAGTGCGGACCGCACAATATTAAGTGTGGCCGCCGACCAAGAAGAGAATTCTGTCAGGACGCCTTTGCAAAGTGCGGACCGCATAATTATTGTGCGATCGCAGAACCTGAAGATCAGAGACTTCCTACTTTGAGTAAGTGCGGCCGCAGAACACTATCCTGCCAAGCCCAGCTTCAAAGTGCGGACCGCACACAGAATTGTGCGGCCGCAGAACCTTTGAAAGGGCAATTTTGTTTGAAAATTTCAGTTGTATATAAGTAGTTCTTTTTGTCAAATTTAGGTCAAGTTTGAACTTCAGAAAAGTAGATAGCTCTTCTTACTTACTGCTTTGGGAAATTTTGTATTAGTTTATTATTTTAACATTGGATTTTCATCCCTTTATCATCTATTATGAGTTTAATCTTCTTTTCTTCTTTAGTTTCTTTTTTGCCTATGAGTAGCTAAATCTCTAGCTAGGGTTGTGACCCAACCCTAGTTTGGGTACCTAATGGGTGTGTGATTCAGGGATTGTTTAAGGTTGGGTGTATGATATTTATCCTAGTTCTTGCTTTAATTTAGGAATTAATGGTTGTAAACACTGATTCATGCCTAATTGACTTAGTCTCTACTTGAGAAAGAGAGACTTAGTTTAGGAAAACTTGGCTACAAGAAATTGGGGTGAAATCAAGAAATTGATAGCCCAATTAAAGGTTTGAATCTATAGATAGTAAGACCCAACTTGATAATATATCAACGGTTTTGTGAATTACCCATTTGGACTTGAGAAAGCCAAATTGGGCAAAACCACTCTAACTACCGAGAGGTATCGAGTGGGTAATTATGTGTTGATTTCTATATTACACCCCGACCAACGAAACCTTCCCTAAGCCCACAACTCATTAGGTAAACACCTAGGTGGAAGTCACGGCCCTAGAACTTTTATAAACTTGAAAAACAACAAAAACAACAACAACAATAACAAAAATATCGTATCTAGATTTACATTTGCAAACATTAGCATAAATTAGAAGTAGATCAAAAACAACCAAGTATGTGGAAGTGCATTTTAGGCACGTCATACACTTAGTCCGAGTATATACCTAATCCAATATAAGCTCTCTGAAGAATCGACATCGACTCAAGTTGGGTAATTATAATTACATCGACCGCTTTACAATCCCAATTAGTGGTGTGAATTTGGGCGACATCAGTGACAACAGACTACAGTTCATAGGTTCCAAAGTTACAAAGGTTTTGGAAGCATTGGAGATCAAATGAATTACATCTTCAACATACCACCCGAGTGATAATGGATAGGCGGAGTCCACCAATAAGGTAATTATCCAAAACCTTAAAAAGAAGTTAGAGGATGCTAAAGGCAAGTGGCCAGATAAGCTACCGGGCATGTTATGGGCATACCGGACCACGACGAAGTCAAGCACCGGTGAAACACCCTTTTCACTTGTATACGGTTCAAAGGCTTTGATACATGGGGAACTGGGGGAATCGACCTTAAGGTTTTCCTGAGTAAACGAAGAAGCAACCAATGAAGCATTGCTTGTTAAATTAGATTTGCTTGAAGAACACCTGGATCTAATGTATGTGAGGAGGTGGTCTCAAAAGCAAATGATGGAAAGATATTACAACCGCAAAATAAATCTCCGATATTTTAAAGTTGGAGATTTGGTTCTGAGGAAAGTCACTTAGAGCACTTGGGAAACACCAAGAAGCTGGGATCGACATGGGAAAGAACTTACCGGATTTCAGCTATAACTGATAAAGGTTCATATGAATTGGAAAGTCAAGATGGAGTTATATTTCCAAGAAATTGGAACGTAACTCATCTCAAGAGGTATTACTACTGAAGATCCTTGCTGGTACGAAAAGTGTGTACTGTACTCTTTTTCCCTTCAACCAGTTTTTGTCCTTATTAGGTTTTTCTGAAAAGGTTTTTAACGAGGAAGCGATGTAAAGCAAATTATGAATGAAGGATCATCGTCGAGCTAATGAATAACCAAGAGAAAGCTATGTTGCCTTCACTTTAGCATGAGTATAGACAGCTCTGTGTGGATCAACTCGTATGGAAATCAACCTGTGGATGGTTAAATAATCTTTGGCTCGATAGCATTCTCATCTCCTGAGACTCTCACTGTTTCTATCGGCCTCTAGAAACAAATTATTTATCCATCCACAAGTTGTTTCCATTAATGAGGAAGCAACACAAAAGCACATTACGAAGGAAAGGTCATCTATGAATACAAGACTTCCAATGTTTTAATTCTCATACTTAGCATTCAAACACTGGGGGAAAATAATACATGAAAAGGCACTAAAAGTGTTATGGAGACCGGCAACTGTTAGAACCGGGATCAATGTCTTATCAGGACCGGGGACTGCATGATCAGCCCCGTCAAAATAAGTTGTACACGTAAGCCACATGTATTGGCAGCTTTATTTTCTTAAGATAATGAATGTTTATGTAAATGTACTTTCAAACATAGAGTGAATAAATCAAATTCCTTTTATTTTTATCTTATTTCTTGTCCGAATGATAAGTTGATTTATTTTATCATTTGAAAGTTAATAAAAACTTCAAATGCTTGTGTCAGAATGACCATGAGACGTCCTCTTCAATATCACCGCAAACATAAAGGCCCTCTCTTATGAAACTCTCATACTAAAGGGTAGATTCTGAAAGTGTTTATGTCCGAAAAAATCTACCAGATGTGAAAAAATTCCCGAAGTTTTGTCAGTTAAATAAAAAAGAATATTTTTTGCATAATACTTAAGAAAAAAGTTTCTTTTATTAATTAAAATGCTAAACATAGTGAAACGTTGTCATAATTACAAAAGGTAAAGAAAGTACATTAGTTCTTGCTGTCAGAACCCGAATAGAGCGAAGCATCTTCATTTTTTTATTTCAGGGAATGGTGTTCCGCTTCCGGTTCGAGGCCTTCATATTAAACAAATTCTACATCGGTTCCCTATTATTCAGAGTTAGTATTCGAAGAATCAGAAGAAACGTGCCAAGGATTAAGGTTCTCATAAGCGGTTGTCTCCAGCTCCTAGGCCTTGGCAATACATTCATCTATGTTGGTGTAACGACCTGACCGGTTGTTTTTTGTTCTAGGACCCTGTGCCCCTAAATAAGATTTCCCGTAGTTGCTTTTACTGATTTATGACTTGCGGGGATGGATGGTTTGAGGTTTGGAGTGGTATAGGAACACTTAGTTCCTTAAGGTTGGCCTTAAAGGCCAAGTTTGACATCGGTCAACATTTTTGATAAACGACCTCGGAATAGAGATTCAAAGGTTCCGGTAGGTTCATATGATGATTTCGGACCTGGACATGTGTTCGGAACGGGTTTTGGATGACTCGGGAGTGTTTTGGCGCCAAATAGCGAAATAAGAATTTCCTTAAGTTCAAATTGAGGTTTGGAATGTGTTTATGTGTTATCGAGGTCCAAATGGAATTCCGAGACTGGGAATAGTTTTGTTATGTCATTTATGACTTGCTCGCAAAATTTCCGAGTAGTATAGGTATGTTTCGGTGTGTTGAAAGTGAATTCAAGAACTCAAAGTTCTTAAGTTTGATCCAATAGGTTTTGGGGTATGATTTTTAGATTTAGAGTTGTTTCAGACGTTCCGAAGGATCGAGCGAGTCCGTATTATGATTTAGGACTTGTTGGTATATTTGGACGGGGTCTCGGGTGGGCCCGGATGCCATACGGGCATCGTGCGAGGCAAAAAAAAAACCAGCCTTAAAAGACTGCTGGTGCACCAGATCTGGTGCGACCGCACCTGTGGAGGTATAGTCGCAGGTGCGAGACCGTTTCTATGGTCCCAGCCTCACAGGTGCGACTCCAGGGGATGTTGCCCAGTTCTGCAGGTGAGAATCATTTTCCGGAGAAGTGAAGCCGCAGGTGCGGTCTCCGCTCCGCATATGCGACCACTGACCCCCTCCTTCTTTTCCGCAGATGCGAGATTTCCCTCGCAGATGCGAGACTGCAGGTGCGGTCCTCGAGTCGCAGGTGCGAAAAACCTGTAGGCAGTGAGGTCGTCTTAAATGCGAGACTTAGCCATTTTTAAACCACTTTTCATCAATTTGGACGACTTGGAGAGCTGGTGAAGGAGGGAATCGACCTAGAAATTTTAAGGTAGGTAATTCCTACCATGAAGTGAGTTTAATACTTGAATTCTTGGGTAGATTAACACACTAAATTAATAGAAATCACGGGATTAGAGTAAAACATAGGGTTTTCATAAAAATGAGAATTTACCAAGAAATTGATTATGAAATCATACAAAAACTATATAATATTGATCCTTAGCTATGGGTAAGTATTTCCTCCGAAAATTTTCAAAATCCGAGCATGTGGGCCCGGGGGTGTATTTTAGGATTTTCCAATTTGGGTTGAAATGACCATTTAAGTAGGAGAATTAGGGACTTTTGAGCATATATTGACTTGTTAATGTGATGGTTGGATAACTTCGAGTTCTTGGACGAAGAATTTGGAGTTTCGGGCGCGTTCTAGACTCGGAAAGTAGGCTTGACACGAGGTAAGTCTCCTTTCTAACCTTGTAAGAGGGAATTGTCCACATAGGTGAATATAAATAATTGCATGTCATTATTTTTGAGGGCTACGCACGCACGAACAGAGTGACGAGAGTCCATGCGTAGCTACTACTATGTTATGTCGGGGGTTTAGGATTCACAAGCATGCTTTATGTGCGATAACTATAATCTTAAATGTTAATTTAGGTTGCCTAATATCCTTGAATTGTTAGTGAGCATCTAGGAGGTTACATTCTGAAATTTATATTATTGAAACCTTCTATGTAAGTATATTCTCTACTGAATTTATTAATTTCCTGTTAATTATGTGTATATAAACGGGAACGCATCGGATGTATGATTTGCGAGCGGGGTACCCTTACTATTATGTCAACCCCGTCGCATGTTCGATTCGTGAGCGGTATAATAGATGCATCTATGGTTCGAGCCGTTCGACCCTTCGGCAGTGCACATTTATTGCGTTGTGTCAGCCGTATGTTCGCGACATGTTATGTGTTTGTTAGATTTGGGTGTTCTGTGATTATGTATCTGTTAAATACCATGAAGAAATGAAAACTAGGTAATTTGTATGCTAGAGAACTTGGCACATAAAGGTATTTGTAAAGGATATTTGATGTTCCTCTCTTCATTATTATTCATGAATTCCATCCCTGCTTAGCCTTACTTTTAAAACATATTATTTTGACCCTATAAGTGTCACGTTTACCTCTCGTCACTACTTCTTCGAGATTAGGCGGGATACTTACTGAGTACATATTGTTTATGTACTCATGCTACGCTCTGTACTTAATTGTACAGGTTCTGAGGCAGGTGCATCTGGGTAACAGTCTGGAGCTCGTTCCTGATTTATACCTGGTCGAGGCTTCACAGTGAGATGTTTCTCTTGGTGACTTCCATTAGCGCTTTGGAGCTTTTATTTTGTTAATTCTGTCTATATTTTTCTCAGACAGTAGGACACACTTTTATTCCTATCAGTATTACTCTACTAGATGCCTGTAGACTTGTGACACTAGTTCCTGGCACACACATTAGTAGACCATTTTTTTGGTATGTATTTATTAAGTTATGACCCTTTTGGTTGTTCAGCTTAATATTTCCTAAGATATATGTTATTACCGAATGTCATAAATTTACTCTAATTAAATGATGGGAAATGTCTTGGAAAAATGAATGAAACTCACCAGTGGATAAAGGTTGGCTTGCCTGACAACGACGTTGGGCGCCATCGCGACCTGGGTTAGGATTTGGGTCGTGACAACATGGTATCAGAGTTCTAGGTTCACGTAGGTCTCACAAGTTACGGGCAAACCCAATAGAGTCTTGCGGATCGGTACAGAGAGGTCTGTATTTATCTTCAGGAGGCGATAGGGTGTTAAGAAACCTCTCTTTATTCATCTTCTATCGTGCACTCAAGGGTATACTAAATCTCACTCTTCTATTCTCTCACAGATGGTGAGGACGCGCGCAACTGACATTCCGGACCCGGGAGGGGCCGCTACCCCTGTCATACGAGGCCGTGGCAGAGGTCAGGGGAGGGCACCAGCCTGAGGTAGGAGACGAGGGCATCCCAGAGCTGTCCCAGTTGCGCCACTAGTGGATCCAATAGAGGATCCTATTATTAAGGAGCAGGGCGAGGCGTCTCCAGTAGATACTGCCCTGTTGGACTTTATGAAGACGTCAGGATTCCAGGAGGTCATGGGCCGTATGATGCGGTTCATGGACACCATGACTCAGGCTGGTTTATTTCCAGCGGATCCATCCAGATCTCAGGCAGGAGGGGGGACACAGACCCCTACTGCCCAGGCACCAGGACACGCAGCAGCAGTCTATCAGACCCTGGGTACACTGCCCGTGGGCGGGGTTCAACCAGTAGCAGCAGCAACACCTGATCCCAGACCAGCTGTGGACGGTGATCCGCAGAAGTTATTAGACAGATGGACCAGACTGCACCCTCCTGTCTTCGGAGGTGAGTGTGATGAGGATGGTTAGGACTTTATTGATAGGTGTAGGGACAGACTGCACAACATGAGGATACAGGAGTCCCATGGAGTTGGCTTCACTACTTTTCAGCTAGAGGGTAGGTCCCATAGATGGTGGCAGTCCTACATTCTTGGCAGACCGGCAGATTCTCCTCCCCTCACTTAAGAGTAGTTCACTCAGTTATTCCTGGACAAATATAATCCACCCTCTGAGAGGGAAGAGCTGGTATCAGTTTAAGCAGCTGGAGCAGGGTCAGATGTTAGTGACCGACTACTAGGCTAGGTTTTATGAGCTATCTCATCATGCACTCACCTACTGACGCAGAGAGAGTGCGAAGATTTGCAGCCGGGTTACACTCAGGTATTAGGGAAAACATAGCCTGAGAGGTAGAGATGGGGGCTCCTTATCATCTTGTGGTAGAGATTGCTCGCAGGATTGAGGGTTATCGATCGAGGGGCAGAGAGCAGGGGCAGCATGATAAGAGAGCTAGATTTTCTGGGGATTTCAGAGGTGCTCCAGCAAGGGGAAGAGGTTAGTTTGGTAGGGGCCAGCCTAGTAGGCCCCCATATTCAGCACCCCCACCACCTCCTCGAGGTGCTCCCACGAGGCCTTATTTCAGCGCTATGCCGGAGAGTTCTTATCACCCACCAGCCATTCAGGGTTCCTCCGGTAGGTATTCTGGTCTTCAGGGGTCTTCCAGTCCTTATTTCAGTGTTATGCCAGAGAATTCATACCGTCCTCCAGCTATTCAGGGTCCTTCAGGGCAGCAGGCCATGGCGCCGAGAGGTTGTTATGAGTGCGGGGATCCAGGCCATATTAGAGGACTTGTCCCAGACATTGGGGCAAGGCCGTGCAGCAAAGTCATCAGCCTATGGTTCCAGCACCGGCGGTTTGGCCACCTAGAGGTGGAGGACAGGTTGATAGAGGCCGTCCTAGAGGTGGAGGCCAGGTAGGGGGAGTCCAGCCAGCTCCTATCCATTCAGGAGGAGGTCAGTCCTCCGATGCTCCAGCCAGATTCTATGATATTCCGGCCAGATAAGATGCAGTGGCCTCAGCTGCCGTGATCACATGTATTATTTCAGTATGCGGTAGAGATGCATCGGTATTATTTGATCCAAGGTCCACTTATTCATATGTATCGTCCTGGTTTGCTCCTTTCTTGGATATTCCTCGTGAGTCTTTTGGTACTCCTGTTTATGTGTCCACTCCTGTGGGTGATCCTGTGGTTGTAGACTGGATTTATCAGTCCTATGTGGTTACATTTTGTGGGTTCGAGACCAGAGCGGACCTCATCTTGCTTGATATGGTTGATTTTGAGGTCATCCTAGGCATGGATTGGCTATCTCCCTATCATGCCATTCTAGATTTCCATGCCAAGACTGTTACATTGGCCATGCCCGAGTTGCCGGGCTTGGAGTGGAGAGGTTCCTCAGTTAGCGCAGCTAGTCGGGTTATTTCTTTCCTGAAGGCTCGACGTATGGTCGAGAAGGGTTGTTTGTCTTATCTTGCTTATGTGTGAGACACCACCACCGAGTATCCGGCGATTGATTCAGTGCCGGTAGTTTGAGAGTTCACTGATGTATTCCCTTCTGACCTTCCAGGCATGCCATCGGATCGTGACATTGATTTCTGCATTGACTTAGCTCCAGGCACCCATCCTATCTCTATTCCCCCATACCGTATGGCTCCAAAGGAATTGAAGGAATTGAAAGAACAACTTGAGGAGTTATTGGCTAACGGGTTTATCAGACCGAGCGTATCACCGTGGGGTGCTCCAGTGTTATTTGTGAATAAGAAAGATGGGACTATGCGGATGTGTATTGACTACCGCCAGTTGAACAAGGTTAACATCAAGAACAAGTACCCGTTACTGCGTATTGATGATTTGTTTGACCAGTTGTAGGGTGCTCGGGTGTTCTCTAATATTGACCTGAGATCGGGGTACCATCAGTTGAAGATTCGGGACTCGGATGTCCTGAAGATTGCCTTTCGCACAAGATATGGTCATTATTAGTTCCTAGTAATGTCCTTTGGCATGACTAATGCTCCAGCAGCGTTTATGGATTTGATGAACAAGGTGTTCAGGACTTATATTTATTCTTTTCTCATCATCTTCATTGATGACAATTTGATTTACTCACATAGCCTGGGAGAGCACGAGCAGCATTTGAGAGTTGTGCTCCAGACCTTGCGAGAACAAAAGTTGTACGCTAAGTTCTCTAAGTCTGAGTTTTGGTTGGATTCTATGGCATTCTTGGGACATGTGGTATCCAGAGAGGGTATCAAGGTGAATCCTAAGAAGATTGGGGCAGTTCAGAGTTGGTCACCCCCTACTTCAGCCACAGAGAGCAGGAGCTTCTTGGTTTGGAAGGTTATTATCGCCGATTTGTGGAGGGTTTTTCATCCATTGCAGCCCCTCTGACTAGATTGACCCAGACGTGTCCGACGAGTGTGAGGCGATCTTTCAGAAGCTCAAGACATCATTGACCTCAACATCAGTTCTAGTGTTGCCTTCTGGTTCAGGTATGTATACAGTTTATTGTGACGCTTCACGCGTTGGTTTGGGATGTGTGTTGATGCAGGTTATTGCATATGCTTCATGTTAGCTGAAGGTTCATGAGAAAAATTACCCTGTGCATGACTTGGAGTTGGCGGCGATTGTTCATGCTCTTAAGATTTGGAGACACTACTTGTATGCGGTGCCTTGTGAGGTTTATACGGACCACCGCAGCTTGCTGCACAATCTGAGGCAGAGGGATCTTAATATGTAGAGGCAGCGTAGGTGGCTTGAGTTGCTGAAGGATTATGACATAACCATTCTTTATCATCCGGGCAAGGCGAACGTAGTTGCAGATGCCTTAAGCAGGAAAGTGGAGAGTATGGGAAGTTTGGCTTTTATTTCAGCAGAGGAGAGACCTCTAGCTTTGGACATTCAGTCCTTGGCTAATCCCCTGGTGAGGTTGGACCTTTCAGAGCCCAGTCGAGTTCTCGCACGTGTGGTGGCTCAGTCTTCATTATTGGGGGAGATCAAGACTTGGTAATATGATGATTCGCACTTGGTGGCTCTCCGGGAGACAATGGTACAGGGTGGTGCCAAGGAGGTTTTTATTAGCGAGGATGGTGTTCTGAGATTTCAGGGTCACTTATGTGTCCCCAATGTTCATGGCCTGAGGGAGAGGATTCTTGAGGAGGCTCACAGTTCACGGTATTCTATTCATCCTAGTGCTATGAAGATGTATCGTGACTTGAGGCAGTATTTCTGGTGGAGGCGGATGAAGAAAGACATAGTGGAGTATGTGGCTTGCTGTTTAAATTGCCAGCAAGTTAAGTATGTGCACCAGAGGCCTACTTTAGCAGATGCCTATACCGAAGTGGAAATGGGAGCGCATCACTATGGACTTCGTAGTTGGATTGCCTCGGACGTTGCGGAAGGTCGATGCATTTTGGGTTATTGTGGACAGGTTAACCAAGTCGGCACATTTCATTCCAGTAGCTACTTCTTATACTTCAGAGAGGTTGGCCCATATCTACATTCGGGAGATAGTTTGGTTGCACGGTGTGCCTGTGTCCATTATATTAGATCGAGGTCCTCAGTTCACCTCGCACTTCTGGAGAGCAGTACAGAGTGAGTTAGGCACCCGGGTAGAGCTCAGCACAACATTCCACCCTCAGACCGATGGCAGTCGGAGCGGACAATTCAGATATTGGAGGACATGCTCAGAGCATGTGTGATATACTTTAGAGGGCAGTGGGACCAGTTCTTGCCCTTCACCGAGTTTACTTATAATAACAGTTATTAGTCCAGCATTGACATGGCTCCATTTGAGGCTTTGTATGGTCGGAGATGTCATTCTCTCATCGGGTGGTTTGAGCGTGAAAAGGCTAATCTATATGGCACCGATCAGGTGAAGGATGCTTTGGAGAAGGTGAAGTTGATTCAGGAGAGACTTCGCACAGCACAGTCCAGACAGAAGAGTTACGCGGATCAGAAGGCGCGTGATGTATCATTTATGGAGGGCGAGAAGGTTCTGTTGAAGGTCTCGCCCATGAAGGGTATTATCAGGTTTGGGAATAAGGTCAAGTTGACCCCAAGGTTTATAGGCCCATTTGAGGTGTTGAGAAAAGTTAGGGAGGTTGCTTATGAGCTTGTTTTACCTCCCAGTTTATTAGGGGTTCATCCGGTCTTTCATGTGTCCATGCTCCGGAGATATCACGCTGACTTCACTCAGATGGTTGATTTCAGCACCATTCACCTAGAAGAGAAGTTGGGTTTCGAGGAGGAGCCAGTTTCTATCATTGACAGGCAGGATTGCCAATTGAGGTCCAAGAGGGTTTCCGCCATAAAAGTCCAATGGAGGGGCCAACCAGTCGAGGAGGTGAATTGGGAGTCCGAGGAGGACATGCGGAGCAGATATCCACACTTATTCAGCACTACAGCTATGATTCTAGACCCGTTCGAGGACGAACGTTAGTTTAAGAGGTGGAGAATGTAAAGACCCGACCTGTCTATGTCACACCTCTTTTTTCCCGTTAGGGTGATAAGGGAGTTTTCCAATTTAAGTGACATTATCGAAATGGGATTATTTATTCATTCAGAGTCGCCACTTGGGATAATTTGTGGTGTCCCAAGTCACCGGTTTATTTTAAATCCCAAATCGAGGAAATTTGACTCTATTTATGATCCACAAACACAGAAGACTGGGTAAGGAATTTTGTTAACCCGGGAGAATGTGTTAGGCACTCCCGAATTCCGTGGTTCTAGCACGGTTGCTTGATGATTCATATTTGGCTTATTAATTGTTTAATTACTTGTTTTAGAACCTACGTACATTTTACCTTTCACCGCTTTTAAAAAAATTATCGTTAGACGAATCACGCGTACATGCACTTCTTTTATTTAGTGTGATAAAAATCATGTCACACGTACGTGTACACAGTTAATAACATTTACTATTAAAATTATTTCGAAAATCCGCACTTAAATCATGTCACGCGTACGTGCACACAATTGTCACGTTTCGTTAATATTAAAAATGTTTGTCCGAACGCATACCTCAATTTATTTTAAAAATCGTAATTATGTCGCGCGAATGTGTACACAACCACGATGATATATTAATTAAAAATGTGACTAAAGGCATACTAACGAATATTCCAAAGTTTTTTTCATTCTATTCTAATTTGAGATTACTGTGAGGCCATGAATTATGGAACTATTTGTGGGATAAGTATGTGAATTTAGCTATTTGAAATCGTAAGTGTCATTTACACTATGTTATTCCTGTTTACACCTTAAAAGCTAACAGCTAAATCTAATAAGTAAAGACACTAATTTTGATAGCTACATGAAGCACGTGGACGATTTACGTTAAGGGATAAGCTGAGATATATCTAAAAAATTAATAAAAACTTTTAACTTTAACTTACAGTTCACATAGCCTCTTTTTTTTATTTTGACTTTGAGTTTTAAATTCACAAGAAAAGCATGTAGTTGTTCAACAATCAGAAAGCCAAAGACAACAAAATATTCTATCTGAGCTAAACAAGGAGATGAAAAATCAAAAGCAAAAAAAATGGGCCAACCGATGTAGTACTATTATCAAAACACTAAAAAACAGAAACTGACCTTAAATAGAAATTAAATGAACTTTGAAATTTGACTATGTATTGAATCTCTCAAATTAATCCACCGGGCAATTTTGGTGTTTTTCCTTTGTTCTGTCCTTTTCCTTTGTTTCTTTCTCTTTTTTCTTTTTCTTCTTCTTTCTAACTTCTTCACTTCTTTTTCCTTTCTCCTTTTCTTCTTTTCTTTCCTTCTTTTCTCTTTTTCGTCCTTTTCTGTCAGTCTCTTTTCCTTTCTTCTTTTTGTTCTCTTTCTTCTTCTGCCAGTTTCTGTCTGTCTCCTTCCCTTTTCTTTCACTATTATAGGGTAGTGTTATATGTAGTGTGTGTAGGTAATGTAGGGGATAGTGGGGATATAGAGAGGATGTGAGGGATTAGACGTGAGAGGTGGGGGTAAGGCATGAGTGAAGTGGGAAAGTTGGGTGTTATTTTTTATATTTTTTTATATAGTATTTTATATATATA
>ML436706.1:1302-53723 GCA_005239525.1 Nicotiana knightiana | reverse complement strand
TATTTTATATTTTATATAATATTTAAAATAATAATATAATGGTTAAACGTTAGAACTGAGTCCGAGATTAGCGACCAAAGTTGGTCTCTATCAGCTTCCCCTTTTACAATCGACCATCTTTGGTCACTACTTTTAAATTATATTTATTTATATTTTATAATTTTATTTAAATAATAATATAATTATTAAATTTATATATCTGGGTTCCAGATTAGCGACCAAAGTTGGTCTCTATTTTCTTCCCCTTTTAAAGGCGACCAACTTTGGTCGCTAATTTTAAATTATATTTATTTATATTTTATAATTTTATTTAAATAATAATATAATTATTAAATTTATATATCTGAGTTCCAGATTAGCGATCAAAGTTGGTCTCTACTTTCTTCCCCTTTCAAGAGCGACCAACTTTGGTCCCTAATTTTAATTTTATTATTATATTTTATAATTTTTTTAAAATAATAATATAATTATTAAAATTTTATAACTGTGTCCCACTTTAGCGACTAAAGTTGGTAGCTAAATTCAACATTTCTTTGACTAAGAAGGTCTTACCAGTCCGGTCAATATTTTGACCAAATTAGCGACCAAATAACGACCAACCTTGGTCGCTAATATATTTATAATTATTTTTTAATAATTTTCATCAATTTAGCGACCAACTATGGTCGGTTTTCCCGACAGACCATTTTTGATCGCAAAAGTTTGATCGCTTTTTACCAGATTTTTAGTAGTGAAACAAAATGTATTGAATTCGTCCGAACACGTAAGTAATACAGCTCATTTGATCGAAGTATCGAACTAAATTCAAATCAGCTTGAGCAATTGAAAAAATTAATAACATCAGATTGAACTCTGAAAGACATTGTATTCACCAAAAGTTCCCACTGCCCAAATAATTGTAAGTTTTTGTTAATACTGAACGCTTCGATCAATTTTTTATTTTTTTTGTCACACATCGTGCTATAAAAGATTCCTATCAAATTAATATAAAATTAAAATTTGAGCAATGTGAGCAAAGGGACATAGCAAGAAACATTTCAAAAACTAAATCTTATTAAGTTCGAGTATCATATTATATATGCGCAGAGAATATGCCAAGCATATTATGAAATTCGGATTAGTATCCTCTGTGGAAATTGTAATTAATTAGACATGTAGTTAAACTGACTTTTTGCGAGAGACCAAAAAGTTATGACGTACTATCATAAAGTCGGGGGACCTACAGAATAATCTAATAAACAAAAAGTTTTATGCCACTTGGCCACTTTAAGCGTTTGAACATTTTAATCACTAAAAGTTACTAATGATATAGCATTTAATAAACCTAAGATTTTTTTTTATGAATATAGTTGGAATTAGTTGAAAATACATAGACAAGATAATATACAAAATTTGAGGAAGATATAAGGTGATTTGTACTAATTTAAAGTCAAAATTCATAGTTAAAATCGAGTTAAAAATATTTTTTGCGACACATGTATCTCATACACAGGTATAGATGGAAATATATGGGATGCATAGCAAATAAGTAAATAGTATAGACAAGTGATATACGGGGATACGCATCTCATCTTCTTCCATATTTAATTTGTCATCTACTTCGAATTTGGCTTAAATTTCAATTTAAAGTTTTAAACCACTTCAAAACTCCACCAAATCGTCCCAAAATTGTGATCCAAACTGCTTAAGATGTACGCAATATATTCTAACAACTACCACTCGAAATAAATTTTAATTTCGAAAACTCAAATTTTCAAACTCAGGCTTAAGCGAGATATTCAATGGCTTAATTCAGTGGAGTTTAATTAGCTCATCTTCTTCACATTCTAAGCAAGCAAACAGTGTTCTATGCACGAAGCAAAGAAATTCTTTTACAGTTCGTAAAATCCAAACTGTTGTAATTAATTTGCTGCTAATAAAATTTATCTGAGGTTTTGAACTAACAAAATCAACAATTACGAAAGGTCCATTCTTGAGAAAAAAAAAACTTAAGTAATAATGCAGAATAGAAACTCAGGTGCATCTGTTTGCTGAATGTGCATGGATTACATCAGTTAAGAATGGGTACTATATATATGGTTAGGAATACAGTTAGAAAAATAATTAAAAAAATAGCTTTGAGGCGTGAAAAACGACTGTCCTTAAAGAGTTATCGCTTGTATGCTAATTTAGGAAGATATAAACGATTCTCTTCAGGATACAACAAAGCCTATAATAATATTTGTGATTTTCTGTATTCACTTTGTTGGAAGAACTTTTATTTATAGAGCAACCATCAGATCTTTTCAAAACAGATGTTTTCTTTCACAAACAGACGCATCTGTTTATTCAAATAGATTTAAAAAATTAAATTTCAAATAAAACAAATTTAATTGTAGAAATAAATAAAATATAAATTATTTATTTTAGGCCCGACCCGGCCCGCGCCCGCGTCCAAGTCCAAGTCTTTGATATTAATATATATATAATATATAATATATGTATTTGCACACATATAAGAGTATGTGTTCTAAATTAAACACATAAAAAGACAAGGACTTAAAAGGCACACAAAGTGGCCTTGCACCACCGATGTGGGACAAGTCCCACTTTTCCAACTTATATAACAAACTATCTTTCAATCCCCACTGTTTTGTTATATTTCTCATAATATTACGCATATAGGAGAGTATCTTATTGATTTGAACTTTCCATTAGTGTAAATATCTTAAAGTCTTGACGAAGTTATTGGTACCTTAAAGGTTTGAACCACAACTCCTTGTGTCAAAACCGAAAATATCACACGCACAATATTATGTAGTGACTAAGAAAATCCAGTATTCACTTTAGCACGTTTACGGCCATGTGCTCATCATATATTCATGAATATTTACAAGATCAACCCTTTAAATCTTGCTAGAAGCGGCACCACTTCAATATTTATATAGGTGGAATCAGTTACTATGTCCCTGTTACTCAAGACATTAATAATTCCATTAAGATTAATCAACCTTTTCATGTAACAGTATGAACTTTGGAGTTTGTCTTTATGCCCCTGTTATAACAAGCATTTAATAAGTCCTTAGCTCCTCACGTAACAGTAAGTAGTACAATGAAATTAGAGCTCCTAAAGAGGAGATCAATGCTCAAACAACACAAGTAACTTGTTGTTACCCATTGAACTTATATTGTTAGAGTGTATAATAACTCAAAGTGGGGTTCCCACTACTTGTATTTAATTTATGGGTCCTAGCCTCATCCCTTCACAAGTTTGTTGTACTACATCTCTACCCAATGACTTCATAAGTGGATCAACCAAATTCTTATTTTATCTCACATATATTATAGCTATAGCTCTATTTGTAATTAATTCTCTTACATAAGCATGTCTCAAGCTTATATGTCTCGATTTTTCATTGTATATTTTATTGTGAGCAACACACATTGAAGTCTCACTATCACAGAATATGGATATGGTTGGCATAGGTTGTGGCCACAACTTTATATCAAGTAACATATTCCTCAGCCATTCTGCTTCTTTGCCAGCAGCTGCTAGTGCAATGAATTCAGATTCCATAGTAGAATATGAAACACATGTTTGTTTTGGATGCCTAACTAATGACTCCACCGCATAGATATTCATCCTGGTATGGATTTATTATCATTAACACTTTTAATCCGACTTGCATTAGAATACCTTTCTAATACATTAGGAAAATCATTATAGCAAATGACCAAGTGCGTTGTATATTTTAAATATCCAAGTACTCTACTTATTGCTTTCCAATGATCATTACCTGGATTACTGGTAAACCTTGAAAGTTTACAAACTGCAAATGCTATGTCAGGTCTAGTGCAATGCATTGCATACATCATACTACCTATAACACTTGCATACTCTAGTTGTGCTACTGCTCTTCCAGTATTTGTAGTTAGCTTAACACTAGAATCCTAAGGAGTATTATACTCCTTCATTCCTAAATGACTAAATTTTGTAAGGATTTTATCAATATAATGTGCTTGTGACAAAGTCATTCGCTTATTATCTATTTTGACCTTGAATCCCAAAATGGTATCAACTTCATTTAAATCTTTCATTTTAAAAACTGAAGTTAGATACTTCTTGGTCTCAGTAATTCCCCGTAGATTCGTACCAAAAATCAGCATGTCATCGACATATAAATAATTACTCCATATTCCTTTGTAAATTTAGAGTAAATGCACTTGTACGCATGATTATGTACGAACTTGTTTGATAGTATTACACTATCAAATCTTTCATGCCACTGTTTAGGCGCTTGTTTGAGACCATAGAGAGACTTTATCAATTTACAAACAATTTTCTTATTTTTCCGAAGAACAAATCCTTTAGGTTCTTGCATATATATTTCTTCTCTAAGGTTTCCATTTAAAAAGGCTGTCTTAACATCCATTTGATGTACATAAAGATCATAAATAGAGGCCAAGGATAAAATGACTCTAATGGATGTTATTCTTGCAACATGAGCATATGTATCAAAATAATCTATGCCTTCCTTTTGAGTGAAACCTTTTGCAACTAATCTTGCTTTGAAGGTTTGGACAGAACCATCTGTATTATACTTTCTTCTAAAGACCCACTTACAACCTATAGGCTTTGATCCAAGAGGAAGATCAACTACAACCCAAGTGTTGTTGGATATAATTGAGTCCATTTCATCATTAATGGCCTCTTTCCAAAAGGCAGTGTCTCTAGAAGACATTGCTTCTTGAAACGTCTTTGGGTCTTCTTCAACATTCAATATAATAGGAATTTGATTACAAACGTTTGTCCTATCTCCTTCAACAAGAAATACTATAGACTGTGAAGAAATAAAATCAGAATCAAGATGTTTTTCTTTTCTTATTCTTTGGCTTTTTCTTGATTCTATTTGCATATCATCACTCTTTCTTTATTTGTAATAATTTCAGAAAGTGAAAATTTATTTACATCAATACGTTTTCCAATCACTTCAATCATTTCATCAACATTGTCATATATAAATCTATTTTCAATAAATTAAACATGTATAGATTCTATAATGACATTAGATTCTACATCTAGCAGTCTATATGCTTTTGAGTGTTGTGCATATCCTACAAAAACACTTCTAATTCCTCTAGGACCCAATTTTGTTCTTTGATGGTCAGGTACTCTATAATAGGATATACACCCCCACACTTTAAAATAGTTTAAATTTGGTTTTCTACCATTCCAAAGTTCATAAGGCGAAACATGCATACTTTTTGAAGGCACTCTATTCAAAATGTAACATGCAGTTAGTAGTACTTCACCCCATAAATTATGTGGCAAATGTGCATTAAGTAACATAGCATTAACCATGTCCACCAAAGTTCTATTTTTTTTTTCTGCCAACCCATTTTGTTGAGGAGTATAAGGGGCACTCATTTGATGTATTAGGCCATCTCTTCACAGAACTTATTAAATTCGTTAGGAAAATATTCTCCGCCTCTATCACTTCGAATAATTTTAATTTTCCTACTCCTTTGATTTTTCACGATAGACTTGTATTCTTTAAACTTTTGAAAAGCTTCATCTTTAGATCTAAGTAGGTAAACATATGTAAATCTAGAGAAGTCATCTATAAAAGTGATAAAATATCTTTTTCCTCCTCTAGTTAATTCTCCATTTAATTCACACAAGTCTGAATGTATTAAATCTAATAGTTCTGTGGATCTTTCAACTTTACGAAATGGTTTCTTTGTCATCTTTGCTTGTATGCAAATTTCACATTTTATATGTTGAGTTTTACTTGAGATATAACCATTGTTAGACATATAATTTAAGGAGCAGAAATTTAAATGTCCTAGTCTAGCATGCCATAAACAAGAATTGGACTCAACAATATAAGCAGAAACATAATTTATTTCATTAATACTCAATTATAGTTATAGCTTTTTCCAACAAAGACTCCATTCTTAGACATTATTACATGATCATACTCAATAACTATCTTGAAACCTTTCTTTCACAGCAAAGCAATATACATTAAGTTTTTCTTCATATCAGGAACATGATACACATTCAGTTTTGTCAACTTCTGGCCGGATGTGAAGTTAATCTCAATGCCTCCTTTTCCAGCAACATCTGCCGCAACATGGTTTCCCATCAAGACTTGTTCAGAATCTTTCACTTCCACATATGTCTTGAACATCTTCTTGTCATAACAGACATGAATAGTAGCACCCGAATCTAGCCACCAGTCTTGAGTATTTGTAGCAGCTATTTAATTCGTGGCCATACCAATTTGCATTGTAGAAACCATGGCAACCAGTCCTTGGGCAGAATTTTTCACTACGTTTGCCTTTTCAGAATTTCCAGATTTTTTCAATCTTTCCAGACTTTTCTGTATTGCCTGCATTGAAATTTATTCCTGCCTTTCTATATCTACAATCCTGAATCATATGGCATTTCTTCCCACAGTGATGACAACTAAAGTTCTTTCTCTTTTTAAAAGAAGACTTTTTGGAAACTTTTAAATTCTTGTTCCCACTTCCTGAACCATTCTGACTGACAAAATTGAGTGCGGAACTCGAGGGCTGACTAATAGCATCACGAGCACGAGTGTCACTTTCAATTTTAATGTGAGTACGAAATTGTTCCACAGTCATTTTATCCATTGAATGTCGGATTTTCTTTCTATAGTCATTCCAAGAGGAAGGAAATTTCGAAAGAATAGCACCTATTTGAAGTGCATCGGGAATTTTAACTTCAAGATCACTTAGTTTTGATACTAAGATTTGCAGTTCATGAATCTGATCCATTATGGGCCTAATATCAAATATTTTAAATTCAAAGTACTGCAAAGCCAGGAATTTATCGATACCTCATTTTTTATTCTGGTATGCAGTTTGTAAAGCAGTCCAAATCTCCCATGGCGACTTCAGATTGCAGTAGAGATCATAGAGTCGATCTGTCAAGGTATTCAAAATATGACCGCGACACAACAATTAATTATGCTCTCGTTTCTTCCTTTCTTTCTTGACTGCATCAGAATCTTCTGTTGTGGGCTCAGGCATCGCAGGCAAGGCAGAGTCAAGAACATAGTAGATATTGAGAGCAGCCAACAAGAATATCATCTTGTCTCCATCGGGTAAAATTTATTCCATCAAAGCGATCAAGTTTGATGAACTCTTTCGGATTCTCAACAACAGACATCAATTTCTCCATAGTAGGATAACTCTTTAAGATTGTTAGAAAAATAATTTAGAAAAATGTCTTTGAGGTGTGAAAAACGACTGTCCTTAAAGAGTTATTGCCTGTATACTAATTTAGGAAAATCCAAACGATTCTCTTCAGGATACAACAAAGCCTATAATAATACTTGTGATTTTCTGTATTCACTTTGTTGGAAGAACTTCTATTTATAAAGCAACCATCGGACCTTTTCAAAACAGATGTGTTCTTTCACAAACAGACGCATCTGTTTATTCAAATAGATTTAAAAATTAAATTTCAAATAAAACAGATTTAATTGTAGAAATAAATAAAATATAAAATATTTATTTTAGGTCCGACCCGGGCCATGCCCCAAGTCCAAGTCCAAGCCTTTGATATTAATATATATAATATATGTATTTGCACACATATAAGAGTATGTGTTCTAAGTTAAGCACATAAAAGGACAAAGTGACCTTGCACCACCGATGTGGGACAAGTCCTACTTTTCCAACTTATATAACAAACTATCTTTCAAATACAACTCTAGAAAAAGGGTGGGCATCAGAGAGAGCCTACATCGGATACAAAGAAGGAAATGGAAACAAGTTCAAAAAGAGATAGCCGCAGCAGTGTGGAGTGCTATGCGATATATCATACATGACAAGCTAGGAACTGGAGAATCTTTAGGAATATAACTGTAAATACAAAGTTTACCATAGCAAAGATACAACAAGAAGTTAAGATTATACTAGATAGCACGACAAATACAGGTAGAGCTGGTCGATGTCAATATTTTTTTCTCGAATATTTAATTAGAAGAGAACTCATGAGGCCTAGTAGATACTAGGTGCTCTCTAGGTTTATAATTTGGTTGTTAATGGTAATATTCACAATTATTATCAAAAAATAATGCAGATAATGAAATACCGACTTAGCTGGTTTTTAATAATACGTTAATATACAATTCATCTAATAATTTCCTCCATTATAGTTGGCTCGATAAAAGATTCCTATTAAATTAATAATTAAAATTTGAGCAAGGTGAGCAAAGGGACATAGCAAGAAACATTTCCAAAAAACTAAATTTTATTAAGTTTGAGTATCATATTATATGTGTGCCGAGAATATACCAAGCATATTAAGAAATTCGGATTAGTATCCTCGCTGGGATTGTAATTAATTAGACATGCAGTTTAAGCTGACTTTCTATGAGAGACCAAAAAGTTATGACGTATTCATATCATGAAAGTACAGATATTATTCACTTCCTAAAAAATTAGAAATATATTAATTATAAAAAAAAACACATGAAGAAGTCCAAAATTGAACTCATTCTTTTTTAATTTTCGCTGTTTATTGACATGTTTACAGTAAAGAATATTTATACAATGCTCATATTAAATGTATGCGTCGGAGGGTAGCCGCCCAGTTTGATTCTTATTGTTTCTTGTCATTATTAATTTTTCAATTTTAAGTTTTTTTTTCTTTTACAGTTGTCGTTAAATTTAACCATCTAAAATTTGTTAAATATTTGACAGAGATCAAAGGTGCTCACTTTTAGCTAACTTAGACGATCGAAACTGCTCAAAAATATATTTAAGAGAATATTTAAAACATAACCCCAAACATAAGGGATCATTTTGTTATTTTCTCCTAAAAGTAACAAGTTGCTATTAAGGCTTCATTTTACCCTTGGCAACGAAAAGGTTATGATTCGTACAATATTTAATGTCATTTTACCTCTTTGATCATGATTATAAAAAAAAAAAATCAATATTATCTAGGAATATTCATCTCTCTTGGTAATTTGAACTCGCAACCTCAAAATTGGAGATGAAAAGTACTTACTAAGAGTCCGTTTGGACATAAGAAATTTTTTTCTTTTTTTTCAAAATTTTTTACTTTTTTTCAAAATCAGTGTTTGTTCATAATATTTCCAATTTTCACATGAAGATGCATTTTGAAAATTTTCGAAAATTTTAAAAACTCCAAAAAACTGTTTTTCAAAATTTTCACTCAAATCACTCACAAAACTTCAAAAACAACTCAAAATTATATTCATGTCCAAACACAATTCTAAATTTCAAATACTATTTTCACTTGGAAAAAAATTTCACTATGTTTGAAATTTTACAATTCTAATGTCCAAACGCCCACTGACTAGTTGAGCAATCCTTTGAATTGTAGTCTCATCAAAGAGTACTCTACAATAAATGGCCTTTCGTATCACTAAGAGGTCATTTACACTACCTTTACAAAATGATAGTGCAGAAACTTATGTTTTATTCAATAGTTTAATTTATTCATCGGTTATCTATGATTTAGTTTAAATTCAATAGTCCAACTGCAATGAAAAATAAATTGTCAATCAATTTTTGATCTTGAAAACTTAATTTATTGTAGTATTTAACTTTAGTGCGGAAATCCTTCAAGATAACTGTATTTGTTGATAGACTTGGGGTGTCTTTGCGACACGGAAGTCGTCCAAGAAAATATGTTTTCAGAAAATATATTTTCAATCAAAGGGAAAAAATAACTTCCATCACTTAAGAGCATATGTTATTTTCTTTGCTACTTTCTTGGCTTAAACTTTATATATATGGTAGCTTCGCCAGCTTGGATTGGAAGGAAAGACATCGATTTCTGATTGCTCTCTAAGGCCGGTTTAAATTAGCACGGACAAGTTCGGAGTTCATTATAGCTTTCAGCGGCTCACCCCTTATCACTTAAAGGGTGAAATTGCCGAAGAGGGTCTAAAGGCCACTATATATACATCCTTATTCATAGTAGCGTGTAAGATATTTTTGGATATAAAAGGACTTGAACCTGCGATCATTTGATTAAAAGCACAATGCTCTATCAACTGAGCAATACACCCAAAAAAGATGTAGTAATAAATAAGAATTGATAAGAAAAAAGGCCAATCCCCCTTTTTCTCATCATAATAAAAGAGCGCGGCTTTGTATGAGGCTCATACTGCAGAGCAAGCAAAAGAGAACATAAAGGCGCACGTTAGCACTCCTACAAGAAGATGGGTGCACTAAGGCTTCTGGGGAGCATATTCTCACAACAATCTTTTCTGTGCCTACTGCATTGCTTCTGGGCTTCTTTCTCAAATCAGTTTGTAATGACGAGAAAAACTTTTTGCCATTTATTTCGTCCTTGTTTAGGCGCTAAATTGGACATAGAGGTATTTGCAAAAATTTGAATGTGTATAATACCTCAATCTCATTCTTGAAAGGTATTATGGATATTTAGAAGGGGAGAGAGGTGGTAGGGAATCAATTTAAGATTTTTAAGAGAAGATGACAATCTTAGTTGTATATGACCCGATTTCAAACAATCATATCTTTCAGCTGATAAGAAATTGAGCTTAAATGAATGTTCTCTGAGTCTAGTTTCCAAAACTTCGAACTGTTTGTTATTTCGATACTTTTACAAGAAGTTATGACCTTTTTACTGAAGGATATCAGAATAATAACTTGACCCCAAACCAACTATGGCCAACAATTCAAAATGTGGCAGATGATCGTGGCCACGGTTGAACCATGGTGAGTTCCTAAATGTCACTTCGAAGAAAGCTTGAGCGTAATGACCTGGCCGGTCGTTTCGTGAGGTTAGCCCCGTTTCCTCTGTTTTAGCTTTGTCATATGCTATTTAACCTAATTATGATGTGTTTGGTCGGTTAGTTCGGGTTCGGAGTGGTCGTAGTGAGAATTGAGGCACTTAATCTCTTAAATGAGCTTAATAGTTGGAAAAGTCAATCGGGAGTTGACTTATAGGTAAACGACCTCGGAATGTGGATTTTGTAGCTCGGGTAGCTTTGTTAAGTGATTTGGGACTTAGGAGTGTGTTCGGAATGTGATTTTAAGGTCCGAAGTAGAATTAAGCTTGAAATGGCGAAATTGAGATTTTGGCGATTTTCGGTCGGCAGTGGAAAATAGGCTATCGGAGTCGGAATGGAATTTCGGAAGTTGGAGCAGGTTCGTAGTGTTATTTTAGACGTGCGTGCAAATTTTCAGGCCAATCGGACGTGTTTTAGGTAGTTTCAGCATTTTTGACGAAATTTTTAGAAGTTTTTAAGTTCTTAGGATTGAATCCGAGGGTGATTTAGTGTTTTGGCGTTGTTTTGAGTGGTTCGAAGGCTCGACTAAGTTTAAATGATGTCATGGGATGTGTTGGCATGTTTGGTTGAGGCCCCGAGGGCCTCGGTTGTGTTTCGGGAGGTTAACAGATCAATTTTGGATGTTGGAAATTGCAGATTTTTGCTGGTGTTCAATTCTGGTGTTCTTCTATGCGATCGCGTGAGTAAGGATGTGATTGCATAGGCTTATCTGGGGCAGCATGATTTTTTGTTCTATGCGACCGCGTTTGGGTGGCCGCGATCACGTGAGGGAATGGCTTGTGTGCTGTGCGAACGCTATGCGAACGCGTAAGGAGCTGAGGCGCGTGAAGGGGCTACGTGGTTGTTCGGTGCGAATGCGTGGGTTAGGGACGCGATCGCGTAAGGGAGTTGGGTTAGTGCTTCCCGAACGCGTGGTGTTTCACGCGAACGCACTAAGGAAAGGGCAGCTGGGCAGAATCTTTTAAAAATAAAAAACGAGGGCTTAGTCCATATTTTCAAAAATCCATTAGAAAGCTCGGGAGAGGGAGGAATTTGAGGAGATTTTCAGTGGAGTAATTGGGGTAAGTATTCTTCACTCACATTTGCGTTAATTCCATGATTTAGTCTTGATTTTTATCATTTAATTTGAGGTATTAGAGTGGAAATTGGGAAAAAATGGGAGGAAAGTTTGAGAATTTCTTTTGATGATTTGAGTGGGCAATTGAGGTCGTATTTTGATGAATTTTATATGGGTAGAATCGTGAGGGAATAAGGATTCTAGTTTTGTAATTTTTATCGAATTCCGAGACGTGGGTCTGGGGGTCGGGTTTGGCCAATTTCGGGATTTTTGGGTAATTTTGATAAATTTCGAATGGGCTTCGTTCATTGGCATATAATAATGATATGAGTCTGATTTTTAGTAGATTCAGAGCATTCAGAGGCCGAGTCTAGAGGCAAGGGAACTGTGGGCTAGGATTTTAGCCGTTTTTGAGGTAAGTAATGTTTCCAAATTTGGTTCTGAGGGTTCGAAACCCCGAACTATATGATATATGACTATAATTGAGGTGACGCACATGCCAAGTGACGGGCGTGCGGGCGTGCATTGAGTATTTGTGGTCTAGCTCATCCCATGGCACCGTATAATAGTTATTACGGATTGATATCCGCATGTCTATTAATTTGGTAGATGTGAACATGTTAGGAATCATGTTAAGTATAAATGCTAAGGCTTCACGCCGAAAATGCTGAGACCCGAGTGGTCGTATATTACTGTCGCATTTTATGATTATTTGATTTCATATACTCAGTCTTGTTATAGCATATCATTTCATACCTCAGTCTCAATATTGTTAATTATATGCATATTTATCATTGTTTCGAGCTGATTTATGCATCTGTGATTAATATGAGTGAGACTGAAGAGTAATGACAGAGTGAGGCCGATAGCCTGTTCTTGAGACAGTTATGAGATCGGACTGCACACCGCAGCGATACTTTAATTATGCCTTCATTGGCTTGATATAGCGCTTGGGCCAATAGGGCCCCTCCGGAGTCTTTACACCCCCAGTGAGCGCATTGATATTGAGGGATGGATCTTCCCTAGACATGGACCTTGTCCGAAGTTGATGATATGTGAGGGATGGATCGTCCCTGGACATGGATCTTGTCTGCGTGTTGTGTTCTGGATATGGATATTCTCCTTTGGGGGATGGATTGGCCTTTTTCCTCAGTACCAAGTGACTACAGTCACCGATGATTATATACATTCCGGGATGGACCTTCCCTGGGCCTGAGAGCCATTTATGGTACTGAGTGGGCTGTCGTGTGAGGGTTGTGAGCACTATGTTCATTTCCACACTGGTTTCATATATTTATATGATGGCATGTAGAGTACTCTGGCATACTTGGGCATATTTATTTTCTGATAAACTGCTAACATGTCTAATTTCTGTACGCTGTTTATTGTAAATCCCGAGGTTTAGTCCGTCACTACCTCTCAGCCTACAGGTTGGGTTCGTTACTTACTTAGTTGATGTACTCATGTTACCCCTTGCACCTTGTGTACAGATCCAGGTACACCGGGATCCGGTAGTGGATACTGAGCAGCTATCAAAGTTTCTTCGGAGTCATAGAGGTAGCAGCTAGCGATCGCGACCATGTCTTCTCCTCCTTTATCTTCTTGTCGCACTTTTATTATTACAGACTATGTTGTCATTTCCTCTATTTTTACATTTGTACGTTGTAGTAGCTCGCGACTTGGTGACACTAGATCCGGGGTTGGATTTTGAAATGTGGTTTAAAGGTTGTTAAAGTTTCAAAAGGGTTATTATCATTATTCTGCTTCTAATTTATAAATTTTCAAAAAAGAAATAAACTTGGATTCAACGAAATGTGTGGCTTGCCTGATTCCACGACATGCTTCATCACGACTAAGTATTTGGGGTCGTGACAAGTTGGTATTAGAGCCCTAGGTTAGATAGGTCTCACCAGTCATGAGCGGGTTTAGTAGAGTCTTGCGGATCGGTACGGAGACGTCTGCACTTATCTTCAATAGGCTACAAAACCTTTAGGAAAAATCCCACATTCTTGAATTCTGTCGTGCAAATCTGTTGATTTCTGGAACTAAACTTATGTTGTTTCATTCTCTAACAGATGGTGAGGACTCGCGCTACCGATCGGGGTGATCAGAAACCAGCTGGACCAGTGAGGGGTGGAGGCCGTGGCAGAGGGAAGGGTGCAGCTCGCACAGCAGTCCGGGCAGTACCTATGGACCCTCCTACTATTCAGGACCACATTCCTGCCGTTGAGATTCTAGCGGGACAGGCTCAGGCACCGGCAGTGCCTATTGTGATTCCGGGTCTTCAGGAGACCCTTGTTCAAATTCTGACTGGGTGCACCAGTCTTGCACATGCAGTCGCTATATCTACTACTGCCGCTACTTCTTAGGCCGGGGGAGGCACTCAGACTCCAGCTGCCTGGACACCTGAGCAGGTTACCCAGGGCTTCAGACACCGGGGGCAGCTCCAGTCCAACATCAGTTTAGGGTTCCTTGGCGCATGGTTCTTCTGGTTCTAGGGGTTCCCTTCAGTCCCCACCATCATTTGCTGAGAGGGGTTGCTTTGAGTGTGGTGATCCGGGTCATATCAAGAGGTTTTGTCCCCGTCTTTCAGGCGGTTCATTCCAGCAAAAGAGCCAGCCTTCAGCTTCAGCACCAGTTACTACACCACCCGCCTAAGCAGCTAGGGGTAGGGTCAGTCAGCTAGAGGCCGCCCTAGAGGGGGAGGTCGATCAGGTGGAGGTCAGGCTCGCTTTTATGCACTCCCAGCCATACAAGATGCTATGGCCTCAGATGCAGTGATTACAGGTATTGTTTTAGTCTGTCACCGAGATACTTAGGTCTTATTTGATCCTGGTTCCACGTATTCTTATGTTTCATCATACTTTGCCCATTTTCTGGATATGCCTGTGAGCCTTTAGTTACTTCTGTTCATGTGTCGACTCCGGTGGGCGATACTATTGTTGTGGATCGTTTGTATCGGTCATGTGTGATATCTATTGGGGGTCTGGAGACCCGAGTGGACCTATTGTTGCTTAGCATGGTTGATTTTGATGTGATATTGGGTATGGATTGGTTATCTCCGTGTCATGCTGTTTGCCACGCTAAGACCGTGACCTTAATGATGCCAAGATTTTTGAGAGTTGAGTGGAGAGGTTCTATTGAGTATGTGCCTAGTAGGGTGATTTCTTACCTGAAGGCCCAGCGTATGGTAGAAAAAGGGTGTTCATCGTATTTGGCTTTTGTGAGGGATGTCAGTGTTGAGACTCCCACTATTGATTCTGTTCCTGTGGTCCGTGATTCTTCCGGACGTGTTTCCTGCTGACCTCCCAGGCATGCCACCTGACATGGATATTGATTTTGGTATTGATTTGGCGCCGGGCACTCAACCTATCTCTATTCCACTGTATCGTATGGGACCGACGGAGTTAAAGGAATTGAAGGAGCAGCTTCAGGAACTCCTAGATAAGGGATTCATTCGGCCTAGTGTGTCACCTCGGGGTGCACCAGTGTTGTTTGTAAAGAAGAAGGATGGTTCCATGAGGATGTGTATCGATTACAGGCAGTTGAACAAGGTTACAGTCAAGAATAAGTATCCTTTGCCTCGCAATGATGATTTGTTTGACCAGCTTCACGGAGCTAGGGTGTTCTCTAAGATTGATTTGAGATCCGGATATCATCAGCTGAAGATTCGGTATTCTGATATTCCCAAGACAGCTATCAGGACTCATTATGGTCATTATGGGTTTATGGTGATGTCTTTTGGGCTGACCAATGCCCCAGAAACATTCATGCATTTGATGAACATCGTGTTTCAGCCGTACTTGGATTCTTTTGTCATAGTGTTCATTGATGACATCCTGGTATATTCTCATAGCTAGGAGGAGCGTGCTCAACATTTGAGAGTTGTTTTACAGAGATTGGGGGAGGAGAAGCTTTATGCAAAGTTCTCCAAGTGTGAGTTTTGGCTTGGCTCAGTATCTTTCATGGGACACGTGGTGGCTAGTGAGGGTATTCAGGTTGATCCGAAGAAGATAGAGGCAGTGTAGAGTTGGCCCAGACCGTCCTCAGCTACAGAGATTAGGAGCTTCCTTGGTTTGGCGGGATATTACCGTCACTTTGTGGAGGGGTTTTCTTCTATTGCTTCACCCTTGACCAAATTGACCCAGAAGGGTGCTCCATTCAGGTGGTCGGACGAGTGTGAGGAGAGCTTTCAGAAGCTCAATACTGCATTGACCTAAGCTCCAGTGTTAGTGTTGCCATCAGCTTCAGATTCTTATACCGTATATTGTGATGCCTCGAGGATAGGCATCAGTTGTGTTTTGATGCAGGAGGGTAGGGTGATTTATTATGCCTCGCGCCAGTTGAAGACTCATGAGAAGAATTACCTAGTACATGATATCGAGCTAGCAGCCATTGTTCACGCCTTGAAGATTTGGCGTCATTATTTGTACGGTGTGCATTGTGAGGTTTTCACTGATCACCGTAATCTGCAACATCTGTTTAACAAGAAGGATTTAAATTTGCGTCAGAGGATATGGTTGGAGCTTCTCAAGTACTATGATATCACTATTCTATACCATCCAGGAAAGGCCAATGTAGTGGCCGATGCCTTGAATCGCAGAGCAGAGAGTTTGGGGAGTCTAGCATATCTCCCAGCAGCAGAAAGACCACTAGCCCTTGATGTTCAGGCTTTAGCAGGTCAGTTTGTGAGATTGGACTTATCGGAGCCTCACTGGGTGTTGGCTAGCATAGCTTCCACCTCTTCTCTTTATGACCAGATCAGAGAACGCCAGTATGATGACCCACACTTGCTCGTTCTTCAGGACAGGGTCCGACGAGGTGATGCCAGGGATGTACTTATTGGTGATGATGGGGTTATGAGGCTGCAGGGTCGGATTTGTGTGACCAATGTGGATGGGCTTCGAGAGTTGATTCTAGAAGAGGCACATATCTCGCGGTATTCCATCCATCCGGGTGCCGCGAAGATGTATCAGGATCTGAGACAACATTATTGGTGGAGGCGGATGAAGAAGGATATTGTTGAGTTTGTAGCTCGGTGTCTCAACTATTAGCAGGTCAAGTATGAGCACCGGAGACCAGGTGGATTGCACTAGAGGTTGGATATTCTTGAGTGGAAGTGGGAGCGGATCACCATGGACTTTGTAGTTGGGCTCCCACGGGCTTCGAGGAGGTTCGATGCTATATGGGTTACTGTGGATTGGTTGACCAATTCCTCGCACTTCATTCCTGTTAGTACTACCTATTCTTCGGAGCGGTTAGCTGAGATTTATATCAGAGAGACTATCCGTGTTACGCCCCACAATTTTACGTCAATGGTATGCCCTGCAGTATTATATTACGATGATGTTATGCCTAGCAGAATTACATTACGGTGATGTTACGCTTCATAGTGTTAAGTTGCAACGATGTTGCACCCTGTAGTATTGTGCGTTGAATTTGGTGTAAGGTAATTGACATCAGTCCAAGGAAAAGATTATTTGGAGATTATAAAGATTGTAAGTGATGAGTAAATTCGTGAAGGCAAGAGGGAAAGCAAGTCGAAGAAAATGAATCGTTGAAATTTGGTATTTTGGGGTAAAATACGGCTCGAGCTAAAATACTCGGTATTTATGGACTAGTATCATACAAGGTACCACATGACCATAATAGTAAGGTGGTATGTGAAAAGTGAGTAATATTTCAATTAAATGGAAATAATTCTCAATTATACGGGTAATTGGTTAATTACCGGGTAACGGGACATTACCCTGTTAATAATAAGTGGATAAAAAAAATTAATAAAAAAATACACCCCCAAAACATGGAAGAAGGCCATCAATTAAGAAAATGAATCATATTCATTTATGAGTAGGTGGCTACCTATGGTTAATTGAATATTAACAAAGTAAGACATATTAAGTGTCTTTGTTTCCATTTTCATTTGGACAAAGAGATCAGAACGTCCTTAAGTCCAAAATAGGAGTCATATATCATTTTCATTCTTCCTAGTTCGAATACATCAAGAACAGGAGCTAATTCAACCCAGCTCTTGCAATTCTAAATTCAATCCAACGTGCAACAACACAATTCCAACGAGAATTTGTTAGAATCGTAGCAACGTAAAATTTTTTGGTTCCAAAAGAGTATGGTGCAATCTTTGCCAAAAATAATATACGGAGTTTTCCCTACCCCAGGTATGTTAAGGCTATCCCTTCTTTCTTTTGGCATGATCCATGCAATACGAACGAAACGTGCAAATGTACAAATTCCATAAATGACTATATTTATAGTAGTATTAGAGATATCTATGTTCTTGAAATTCCATGTATCATAATATTTTATCATCTGTTCATGGGTCTCAGAAAAAAATACGAAAGTTGAAAAGAGTTTACTTTATGATATTACTCAAATGCAAAATGGTCTTATGAAGCTCTGAAAGATTTTATTAACATACTTTTCATGCATTGCATTCATGTGCATTGACCCATGACCAGATGGCGTTATATACGCGTATATAGGTAAATATATGTATATAGGATATGGGAAAAGGTTACGGCGTTATATACGCACCACCACCTGATCAACTGCTATATGATGATGATGTTGCCCACAGTGACTGAAATATGATTCAAACGGCGTTATATATGTATGTATATATATATGATTCGAACGGCGTTATATACGCTTATGTATGTATGTATGTATATATATGTATATGGGATATGGGAAAGGTTATGGAGTTATATACGCACCACCACCTGATCAGTTTGTATACGATGATGATTTTGCCCACAGTGGCTGATATGATATGATGGGATGCCCTCAGAGGCTGATGATGTTATGAAACATATACATATGCAGGACATGACATTCATACGCATATGCATGCTGGTAAAAGTGATTTATGATTTACAAAGTTATTCAAACTTACAGGTTGAGTCATGTACTCTATATTTCTTCCATGTCTCTTATGTACATTATGTGACTTACATACTCGGTACATTATTCGTACTGACGTCCCTTTTACCTGGGGACACTGCGTTTCATGCCCGTAGGTCCCGATAGACAGGCCGAGAGCCCTCCAAGTAGGCTATCAGCTCAGCGGAAGATGTTGGTGCGCTCCATTTGCTTCGGAGTCTCTTGTTTGGTTAATATGATTTAGACGGGTATTGTTTGGTATGGAGGGACTTTATCCCGACCTTTATGACATTTATGTACTCTTAGAGGCTTGTAGACATATTTCGTATATGTGAAAGATTGTACGGCCTTGTCGGCCTATGTTTTGAGTTTGTAAATGATTATGTTGGCCTATTAAGCACATATGTCACGTGCATATGATAATGTAATAAGAAAGATACGTTATGTTGGTACTCGGTCGAGTAAAGTATCGGATTCCCGTCGCGGCCCATCGGTTTGAGTCGTGACAAAAGTGGTATCAGAGCAGTTCTGCCTTAGGGAGTCTACAAGTAGTGTCTAGTAGAGTCTTGTTTATGGGTGTGTCGTGCACCACACTTATAAGCAGGAGGCTACAATGCATTTAAGATTGTCACTCTTTCTTCTTACTCTAGATCGTGTGGTAGAGCACACTTATAAGAATTCAAATTTCAAAATTCTATTCCATTCATAATAAGACGATACCTATATCCGGAAAGAAGGTTGGAAAGAGAGATAGTTGAGAAAAAGCTGAGTCAGAGGAATTGAATTTTTGTATGATGCCTACGATAAGTAAATGTGAGATTTTTAGCAGATCATGGGTGTACTGAAAGGTATAAGCTTCCTGATAAGAAGCCTTAAGGCAAGAACACCTATCCATCTTTATGGTGAAGAACAATGAGAGATTAAGAAGGTAAGTACAAGTTTCAGTAAGTAAAAGGAGAAAGGTAAAAAAGTGTACGAGGTACCCAGTTAATGAAGGTTAACAACGTTTATAATTGAGGCAGAGAAACATAAGCTTTTTGAGTTATATTCAATTGTAACAGAGGTATATATAATTGGCCGCACCCATTCTAGATATGCCCTATGGGGGTTAACAGAAGTAGTATAAGAAGATATGATGGATGAATTATTTGTGTCAATTGACATTTCCGAAGGATATTGGAAATGTTCTAATAGATCTCTTTATGAGACACCTAGATGGTACACTCTAAAATAGTGCAGCCAGATATAAGTACTACAAAGACACGCACTATAAGCCTTGAGGGGATTTATACTACCTTAGTGTGGCTCGCATCCCTAGTAAAGCAAGAACGTTAAGCAACCTGAAGAGCCACTGGATGGAGCAAAGGGAAGCTGAAAGCAAAAGAATGTCTTGTTCGAGTTTTCAGAATAAAGTGGTAAGCATAATTGTTTTAGCAGGAAATAAGAAAAGAGTTAATGATGCATTATGAGTATGATATGATACGTGGATGAAAACTATAGATAAAAAAGATGGCAGTATTACAGAATCTATAGTCAAGTAAAGGAAAAGACAAGAGGTGATAGGCTTTGAGAAAACAAAAGATTATAGTCCATAAAGTCATATCCTTATTTCAAAAAACAAGTCCGTGACTCTAGTGAGACTACCTGAAGGAAAAGTTAAAACCCCTGTATAATAGAAACTAATATGGATTGGTGAACAAGATAAACTAAACATAAATTAGGGACTGGGTGATTTGATAATAATCGGCCTCATGAGAATTTCAGATTACGTTCCAGCAATAGTAGAATGGACAACATAAGAAGATTCAGGAGAAAATCAGAGAATGGTCATTCTGGAAGACGCTTCCCTAAAGCAAGTAATGTAAGCAAAGTTGCTTAAGGGACTGTAGGTACCAGTTACATTAAGTGTCACACTCGCGAGTAGGGAATTTTGTTATCCTTGATACAGAAGGATTATCGCAAGGCAAGTAAGGGTCATTAGTGATGTGAAAGGACGCCAAAGATGAAGAGGAAAAAAATCTATAGGCAGGTCGTCATATCTTCAAGTCTTAGTACACCCCTAAAGGGGGGAATATGGAATAATGTGGCATTAAGTCAGAATTAAGTGGTTCTAGTGACTATATAATAGTAAAGGAAGAATGCGGTACATGAAAGATAAATGAGATGGCACTTATCCAAACCTTACAGATACGCTACGATTCAAGAATATTATGCAAGTACGGCGTCAAGGAGAGGAAGCAAAGGTTCCTGCCCGAGCTGTTATTAATAAATAAGGAGCCAGTGCGAGACATAAGTTAAGACGAAAGAAATAACCTAATAAAGATTACGAGGAATATTGATATGAGAATGGTCCAATGAGTAGTTAGTAATTGTTCAGGAAGATCCCATTTATGGCTAAACAAGAGGTTACAGACGATTCATCAGATCGTGTAAGATAAACATAGTAGAACCCAACATGGAGAATTCAGCCTTGAAGAATATCATTATAATACTCAAAGATATATATTCAAACAAGAGTCGAGGTAGTTAAAGATACCGTATGAGTGTTACGGGGATAAAAGAAAGTGCCACTGGGAAGATAGTCAAAATATCAGTTTAGAAGCAACCATACAAGCACAAGGGCATGAAAATAAGCAACTACGGATGATTATAGGCAAGTAAGGACATCAAAAAGGTCCGTAATAAGCCCACAACTTTACGAGAGTTAAGGGTTCTCCCTAAGTACTACAATGAAAGACTATCTGGGGAAATAAGGAAGAAGGCTTCAACCTAAGCACAACGACCTAAAAAGGAAAGGGTCGTGTAACAACTGTCTCACAACAACATTGTAAGCACTCCAAAGAAAAGTGGGCCCCTACCGTGGTTAATGAACGAGAAGGAAAAAAAATTAAAAGTAAAAATTCGAAGGTCATATGAGTTGCATGAAAACTATAGCATGCGTGGGAACCAAGATAAGCTAAGTACGGACGCAACAAGGGGGCAGAAAGACCAGGAAAGGAAATAGCTTACATTGAAAGAAAGCTAAAATGTAACAAAATAAATTATTCGATCAATGATCCAGAGTTGGTTACGTTATGAACTCACTTAAGGGTTCAGAGTTTTATACATGCAACATATACATCCGTAGAAGATTTTGGTATACGTCAAATGAAAGAATTGAGCCCAGGTCATAAACGAAGGATTAAATTATTAAAGGGTTGTATCATGCATATTTCTCAAGCCCATGAAAGGCTATTAAGGTTGAACAGAGAGGAGAGGAAACTGAAGAGTTACATCAACTAAGTAATTAGGAGTCTGATTATTGGACCCAGAAAATTAGAAACATCGTGATCGAGATATTCAAATGCAGAAAGTTGTGAATAGTCCATACCTCGGATAGAAGGCTAGAGGTGCTGGGATTCAATATCCAGGAATGATAGCGGCATAGTCAGTGGCATATCTCATAGCCTATGGTTTCTAGGTATCGAGGAGGCTAATTAAGATAGTAAAGAAACATTAGAGACGTGTGATGTCTCGCTTGATGTCCCAAAATCATATAAGGAAATCTGTGATGCAAGCAAGTTGAAAGGTTACAAATAATATAAATAGAGTTGTGTAGGTCGCAAGCCATTGTATGGTGAAGCGACAAGGTTCTAGAAGATAAGAGTAAGGATAAAAAAAAGGGCGAGTGATAAGGTAATGAAAATGGATAAGTCCTCAGGATTAAGCCTATGAAAACAAGAAGAGTAGATGGTTTCTCTAAATTATACAAAGCTCAATATGGCCTGAATGAACTCAAAGGAATCTAAGACTAGTAGCATTTAGAATGCCACCTGGTAATAGAATGCGGGTGTAATTGTGGTAGATAAAAGATGACGTTTGGGCCTTCGATTGAGTAATGACTCGAAGAGGACTCCATGAATTGTAAGGGGATAAAAATACCACGTAAGGTGAATCACATTGAGATGCTATAAAATGCGATTATTGAAGTACAATATCGCCCCTAAGAGGATTAGGAAAATCACTTAAAAGATTCCTTGATGCAACATAAGCCCTAGTAGCAATGTATTACGTAAGAAGTTTCAAGTTATCAATGGAAGATTGTAGATCGACATTGAGGTGAATTGACAATGGATGGATAAAAGTTACAAATTATGAGATAAGATTAAGTCATCTGTCTTAAAATGAGCAGTAATAAAGAAGCGTTAAAAGACTTAGCTTTATGCATATATGATGAGCAATGAAGAGTAACCTGGAGTTGGTTCCATACCTCAGTAACGATAAATCGAAGTAAGAATTATGGTATAGTATGACCTACATAGATGTGGTAAAGTCACGCGAATGGATAACCAGATCTATGAAATAATATATGGCAATATTCGCAGGTTCTACAAAGTATCGAGCGAAGAACTTCAATACACCTATAGATGCCTAGAAAGGCATCCTATTAAGCGTTGTAAATATTACAAAGTAAGGACTAGATATTGGCTAAAAGTTAAAAGGAAAAAGGAATCGCATAAAACCACTTACAAAGCCAGGGTCATACAAGCTGCATGATAGAAGGTAACAACAGTTGTAAGATTAGGAAGATTTCGACCACAGGTCATGATATGAGCAAAAATACTAAGGGGGGAATACCCTAAACTTTGGATTTATTCACAGATCAACTTCTTAAATGGAAAGAAGAGTAATAAGGTATTAACAAGAGCTATAAGTTACGAAAATGATAAGAGTATCAATCAACATTCGAGGACGAATGTTCCAAAGGGGGAAATAATGTTACGCCTCGCAATATTACGTCAATGTTATGCCCTGCAGTATTATATTACGATGATGTTATGCCTTGCAGAATTACATTACGGTAATGTTACGCTTCGCACTGTTAAGTTGCAACGATGTTGCACCTTGTAGTATTGTGCGTTGAATTTGTTGTAAGGTAATTGACATCAGTCCAAGGAAAATATTATTTGGAGATTATAAGGATTGTAAGTGATGAATAAATTCATGAAGGTAAGAGGGGAAGCAAGTCGAAGAAAATGAATTTTGTTGAAATTTAGTATTTTGGGGTAAAATACGACTCGAGCTAAAATACTCGGTATTTATGGACTAGTACCATACAAGGTACCACATGACCATAATAGTAAGGTGTATAAGGTATGTAAAAAGTGAGTAATATTTTTGGGAATAATTCTCAATTATATGGGTAATTAGTTAATTATCGGGTAACGGGACATTACCCAGTTAACTAATAAGTGGATAAAAAAAATTAATAAAAAAAATACACCCCAAAACGTGGCAGAAGGCCACAAATTAAGAAAATTACTCATATTCATTTATGAGTAAGTGACTACCTATGGTTAATTGAATATTAACAAAGTAAGATATATTAGGTGTCTTTGTTTCCATTTTCATTTGGACAAGATATCAGAATGTCCTTAAGTCCAAAATAGGAATCATATATCATTTTCATTCTTCCTAGTTCGAATACGTCAAGAACAAGAGCTAATTCAACCCAGCTCTTGCAATTCTAAATTCAATCCAACGTGCAACAACACAATTCCAACGAGAATTTGTTAGAATCGTAGCAATGTAAGATTTTGCGGTTCCAAAAGAGTATGGTGCAATCTTTGCTAAAAATATTATACGGAGTTTTTCCTACCCCAGGTATGTTAAGACTATACCTTCTTTCTTTTGGCATGATCCATGCAATACGAAACGTGCAAATGCACAAATTCCATAAATGACTCTATTCATAGAAATATTAGAGATATCTATGTTCTTGAAATTTCATGTGTCATAATATTTTATCATCTCTTCATGGGTCTCAGAAAAAAATACGAAAGTTGAAAAGAGTTTACTTTATAATATTACTCAAAGGCAAAATGGTCTTATGAAGCTCCAAAAGATTTTATTAACGTACTTTTCATGCATTGCATTCATGTGCATTGACCCATGACCAGATGGCGTTATATACGCATCTATATGTATATGGGATATGGGATATGGGAAAAGGTTACACCGTTATATACGCACCACCACCTGATCAACTGGTATATGATGATGATGTTGCCCACAGTGGCTGAAATATGATTCAAACGACGTTATATATGTATGTATATATATGATTCAAACGGCGTTATATACGCGTATATATGTATGTATATATATATATGTATATAGGATATGAAAAAGTTTATGGCGTTATATACGCACCACCATCTGATCAGCTGGTATATGATGATGATTTTGCCCACAGTGGCCGATTTGATATGATGGGATGCCCTCAGAGGCTGATGATGTTATGAAACATATACCTATGCACGACATGACATTCATATGCATATGCATGCTGCTAAAAGTGATTTATGATTTACAAAGTTATTCGGACTTATAGGTTGAGTCATGTACTCTATATTTCTTCCATGTCTCTTATGTACATTATGTGCCTTACATACTCAGTACATTATTCATACTGACGTCCTTTTTGCCTGGGGACGCTGCGTTTCATGCTCGTAAGTCCCTATAGACAGGTCTAGAGCCCTCCAAGTACGTTATCAGCTCAGCGGAAGATGTTGGTGCGCTCTATTTGTTTAGCAGTCGCTTGTTTGGTTAGTATGATTTAGACGGGTATTGTTTGGTATGGAGGGACTCTATCCCGATCTTTATGACATTTATGTACTCTTAGAGGCTTGTAGACATATGTCGTATACGTGAAAGATTGTACGACCTATGTTTTGAGTTTGTAAATGATTATGTTGGCCTATTTGGCCCGTATGTCACATGTATATGATAATGTAATAAGAAAGATACATTACGTTGGTACTCGGTCGAGTAAGGTATCGGGTGCCCGTCGCGGCCCATCGATTTGGGTCGTGACAGTCTGGTTGCATGGTGTTCCAGTTTCTATCATTTCTGACAGAGGTACTCAGTTCACATCTCAGTTTTGGAGGGCTGTGCAGAGAGAGTTGGGCACTCAGGTGGAGTTGAGCACAACATTTCATCCTCAGACCGACGGGCAGTCAGAGCGTACTATTCAGATTCTGGAGGATATGTTGTGTGCCTGTGTCATTAATTTTGGGGGTTCATGGGACTAGTTTATGCCACTCACAGAGTTTGCTTATAATAATAGTTATCAATCGAGTATCCAGATGGCTCTGTATGAGGATTTATATGGGAGGAGGTATAGATCTCCGGTTGGTTGGTTCGAGTCGGGTAAGGCCATACTATTAGGCACATATTTGGTTCAGGATGCGTTGGATAAGGTGAAGTTGATTTAGGAGCAGCTTCGCACGGCGCAGTCTCGGTAGAAGAGTTATGCGGACCGGAAGGTCCGGAATGTGTCTTTTATGATTGGGGAGAAGGTACTGCTGAAGGTGTCACCTATGAAGGGTGTTATGCGGTTCGGAAGAGGGGAAAGTTGAGTCCCCGGTTTATTGGACCTTTTGAGGTGCTTTAGAGAGTTGGAGAGATGGCTTATAGACTTGCCATTCCACCCACTTTATCGAGTGTTCATACGGTATTTCATGTTTCGATGCTCTGGAAGTATGTTGGTGACCCGTCTCATGTTTTGGACTTTAGCACGGTTCAGCTTGAGGGTGATATGTCATATGAGGTGGAGCCAGTGGCTATTTTGGATCGACAAGTCAGAAGGTTGAGGTCTTAGGATATAACTTCAGTAAAGGTATAGTGGAGAGCGCAGCCGGTGGAGGAGGCCACCTGGGAGGCCGAGCGGGAGATTCGGAGCAGCCATCCTCACTTTTTTGAGACTCCAGGTATGTTTCTAGACCCGTTCAAGGACGGACGTTTGTTTAAGAGGGGGAGAATATAACGACCCGGCCGGTCATTTCGTGAGATTAGCCCTGTTTCCTCTGTTTCAGCTTTGTCATATGCTATTTAACCTAATTATGATGTGTTGGGTCGATTAGTTCGGGTTCGGAGTGGTCGTGGTGATAATTGAGGCACTTAGTCTCTTAAATGAGCTTAATAGTTGGAAAAGTCAACCAGGAGTTGACTTATAGGTAAACAACCTCAAAATGTGGATTTTATAGCTCGGATATCTTCGTTAGGTGATTTGGGACTTAGGAGTGTGTTCGAAATATGATTTTGAGGTCCGGAGTAGAATTAGGCTTGAAATGGCGAAATTGAGTTTTTGGCGATTTCCGATTGGTAGTGGAAAATAGGCTATCGGGGTCGGATGTGCGTGCAAATTTTCAGGTCAATCGGACGTGTTTTGGGTGGTTTCAGCATCTTTGGCAAAATTTAGAAGTTTCTAAGTTCTTAGGCTTGAATCTGAGGGTGATTTAGTGTTTTGGTGTTGTTTTGAGTGGTTCGAAGGCTCGACTAAGTTTAAATGATGTCATGGGATGTGTTGGCATGTTTGGTTGAGGTACCGAGGGCCTCAGGTGTGTTTTGGGAGGTTAACAGATCAATTTTGGATGTTGGAAATTGTAGATTTTTGCTAGTGTTCAGTTCTGGTGTTCTTCTATGCGATCGCGTGAGTAAGGATACGATCGCATAGGCTTATCTGGGGCAGCATGATTTTTTTGTTCTATGCGACTGTGGTTGGGTGGTCGCAATCACGATCGCGTGGGGGAATGGCCTATCTGCTATGCGAACGCGTGAGAGGGCTGTGTAAACGTGTAAGGAGTTGAGGCGCGTGAAGGGGCTACGTGGTTGTTCTGTGCGAACACGTGGGCTAGGGACCGCGATCCCGTAAGGGAGTTGGTTCAGTGCTTCGCGAACAAGTGGCGTTTCACGCGAACGCACTGAGGAAAGGGAAGCTGGGCAGAATCTTTTAAAAATAAAAAATGAGGGTTTAGTCCATATTTTCAAAAACCCATTAGAGAGCTTGGGAGAAGGTGGAATTTGAGGAGATTTTTAGTGGAGTAATTGGGGTAAGTATTCTTCACTCACGTTTGCGTTAATTCCATGATTTAGTCTTGATTTTTATCATTTAATTTGAGGAATTAGAGTGGAAATTGGGAGGAAAGTTTGAGAATTTCTTTTGATTATTTGAGTGGGCAATTGAGGTCGTATTTTGATGAATTTGATATGGGTAGACTCGTGAGGGAATAAGGATTATAGTTTTGTGATTTTTATTGAATTTTGAGACGTGGGCCTGGGGGTCGGGTTTTGCCAATTTAGAGATTATTGGGTAATTTTGATAAATTTCGAATGAGCTTCGTTCCTTGGCATATAATAATGATATGAATCTGATTTTTGGTTGATTCGGAGCATTCAGAGGCCGAGTCTAGAGGCAAGGGCACTGCGGGCTAGCACTTTAGCTGGTTTTAAGGTAAGTAACATTTCCAAACTTGGTTCTGAGGGTTCGAAACCCCGAACTATATAATATATGACTATAATTGAGGTGACGCACATGCCAAGTGACAGGTGTGGATTGAGTTTTTGTGCCTGGATCATCCCNTAGTTATTACGGATTGATATCCGCATGTCTATTAATGTGGTAAATGTGAACATGTTAGGAATCATGTTAAGTATAAATGCTAAGGCTTCACGCCGAAAATGTTGAGACCCGAGTGGTCATATATTACTGTCTCATTTTGTGATTATTTGATTTCATATACTCAGTCCTGTTATAGCATATCATTTCATACCTCAGTCTCAGTATTGTTAATTATATGCATATTTATCATTGTTTCGGGCTGATTTATGCATCTGTGATCCATATGAGTGAGACTGAAGAGTAATGACAGAGTGAGGCCGATAGCCTGTTCTTGAGACAGTTATGAGATCGGACTGCACACCGCAGCGATACTTTAATTATGCCTTCATTGGCTTGATATAGCGCTTGGGCCAATAGGGCCCCTCCGAAGTCTTTACACCCCCAGTGAGCGCATTGATATTGAGGGATGGATCTTCCCTGGACATGGACCTTGTCCGAAGTTGATGATATGTGAGGGATGGATCGTCCCTGGACATGGATCTTGTCTGCGTGTTGTGTTCTGGATATGGATATTCTCCTTTGGGGGATAGATTGGCCTTTTTCCTCAGTACCAAGTGACTACAGTCACTGATGATTATATACATTCCGGGATGGACCTTCCCTGGGCCTGAGAGCCATATATGGTACTGAGTGGGCTGTCGTGTGAGGGTTGTGAGCACTATGTTCATTTCCACACTGGTTTCATATATTTATATGATGGCATGTAGAGTACTCCGGCATACTTGGGCATATTTTGTATATTTTCTGATAAACTGCTAACATGTCTAATTTCTGTACGCTGTTTATTGTAAATCCCGAGGTTTAGTCCGGTACTACCTCTCAGCCCATAGGTTGGGTTCGTTATTTACTGAGTTAGTGTACGTACGTTACCTCCTGAACCTTGTGTGCAGATCCAGGTACACTGGGACCCGGTAGTGGATACTGAGCAGCTGTCAGCGTTTCTTCGGAGTCATCGAGGTAGCAGCTGGCGATCACGACCTCGTCTTCTCCTCCTTTATCTTCCTGTCGCACTTTTATTATTACAGACTATGTTGTCATTTCCTGTATTTTTACATTTGTACGTTGTAGTAGCTCACGACTTGGTGACACTAGATCCGGGGTTTGATTTTGAAATGTGGTTTAAATATTGTTAAAGTTTCAAATGGGTTATTATCAATATTCTGCTTCTAATTTACAAATTTTCAAAAAATAAATAAACTTGGATTCAACGAAATGTGTGGCTTGCCTGATTCCACGATAGGCGCCATCACAACTAAGGATTTGGGGCCGTGACATTTAGGGACTACGCCAGCCGTGGCTAGTGATTCCAACCATGGCAAGGGATTTCCCCAGACCTATAAAAGTTCCCAAAACATATATTGTTTTCTTTCTTAACACCCCAAAGAGTTTGAGTTTATTCCTTCAAGAAGATATTAAGCCAAGGTCATCCTACACCACCCAAGGTGAGTTTTCAACAAGATTTAAGTTAAGAAATAAGAGATTTATATCTTTTAGCACCTTCTAATTCCTGAACCTAAGTGTCCATCCAAGAATCAAAAAGTTCTCAAGACCCAAAAATCTTGGGTTTTGTGAAGACATTGTTCAAAGCAAGTTTTGTTACATCTTAGTATTCAATTTAGTAACTTTACGACATTTTATTATTAGAGATTATGAAATATGTGAGAATTATGAGTAAAAAGTGACGGGAGGCCATTAATTGTTGTATATGAACGTAAAGGAGAAGACAAGTTGAGTAAGATTGATTAATTAAGTTAATGGTTTTAAACTCCATAAATGTAGATTTTGGAGTGTTGGTTACGAGGATTGATGAAGAGGAAACATGAATATTCGGTTAGAGATTATTTGAGGTCTTCCCTAAGTCAAGAGATAGATTGGACTGCATATTAATTAGCTTGATCGTTTGCCTTACTTTTCACAACAAACTGTATACACAATTTAAAACCTCTATGACATAAAAAGATTAGATAATATGACTTGTTATAGTTATTTGCTTATGTGCAATTATTTGTTTATGTGAAGTTGCTTGTATGTAATGATCCAATAGGTCATTTTAAGCAAAAGCCCTTATTTTCGTATTCTGAGACCTCTATTAGCTTCATTTGATGTCTCTTAATTTACGTGCGTAGTCCGTGTTATTTTTCAGCATGTTTCACATAAAATTTGAAAAAGATGTGATTTTTGGCTTTAATTTGAGTTGACTATAGTAAATATTTTGGGTAAAAAACCTCTGATTATGTTTTGACGATTCTTTTAGTTTCGTATTGTGATTTTGGACTTGGGCGTATGCCTGAAATTGAATTCGGAGTTCACTAGGTTGATTTGACTTTTTTTGCCGAAAGTTAGTAATTTGAACGTTTGGAAATTCCCTAGGTTTGACCGTAGGTTGACTTTCTGGTTATCGGTTTCGAATTTTGGTTTTGGGACTTGGAATAGGTCCATTTTTCTATTTGAAACTTGCAAAATTCGGTGTCGTTCGTAGTTGATTTGATAAGATTCGGACGTTTGGTTGTGATTCTAGAGGTTCTTGAGTTTTCTTTTGAATTTCATGCGCTTTGATGTCCGGTTTGTGGTTCTTGATGTTTTTACCACCCGAGCATCAAAAGAACTTACACTTGTGTGCATGTTCAGTTTGGAGCCCGAGGGGCTCGGGTGAGTTTCAGATAGGTTTCAGATCATTTAGGAACTTGTAGAACTGTTGTTTTTGTGTCTGGTGTCATGTGCTTCACGATCGCGAAAGGGAATATTGGGGGGCTTGTTCATCTTCACGAACGCGAGGAACAATCATGAACGCGATGCTTCGTGGGATCTGGGGGAAGGTCAGGTGGCTCTTCATTACGAACGCGAACGATGGGTCGCGAATGCGATGACTTGGTTGGGAAGAAGCCTTCGCGAACGCGATGGTAGCATCACAAACGCATAGGCCTTGTGCAGTGCCCTTCACAAACGCATCAGGTGCTTCACGAATGCGGAGAACACCTAAGCCTGGCTATTTAAATGCTGGAAATCGGGATTTGACCATTTTCGCCATATTTAGCTAGAACTCGGTCTAGAGGCAATTTTGAGGAGGTTTCTCATACCAACTTCATTGATTAGTAAATTTTAACTAGTTTCGATATATTTCTATAATCACCCATTGATTTTAACCTTTAATCTATGAATCTCATGTATAAATTAAGGGTTTTGAGTAGAAATTAAGAATTTTTTAAAATTGAGATTTAGACCTCAAATTGAGGTCGGATTTCAAAACAAATCACATAATCGGGCACATGAGTGAATAGGTAATCGGGTTTTGGTCAGAATCTCGAATTTTGTTCAAGTGGGCCCGATGTTGACCTTTTCAATTTCATTAAAGATCGAATATTTTTCACTCATAGGTTGTTTAAAAAGCTTATTTGAATAGTTTTAATTATATTTGGCTAGATTTGATTGGTTCAGAGGTAAATTCTAAAGGAAAAGCCACGATTGAGCATTTATTGGGTTGCAGAAGGAGGTAAGTGTTTTGTCTAACCTTACTTGAGGGAATTAGGACTTGTTGAACTATGTGTTATGTGAATTATGTGGGGAACAACGTATATGTGAGGTAACGAGTGTATATGCGCCGTCATGGGATTTAGCATACGGTATTAGGCTATTGATATTTGCGTCTTCATTTGTTCCATATGATCTATTGTTGTCAAGACCCAATTTCTCCCACTGTGACCTATTATTACGAAAATGAAAAAACATGAAGACAAAATCCAACAGATGAAATAAATATGCAGAAATAGTGCTACTCGGCATGTACATTGATCATCACTCCCAAAACCCGAAATGTTGCTAGTCACAAGCTTCTAAGAGTCTCTACTGCTCTATAAATAAATGTTTGAAGAAAATCAGGGGGAATTTCTACGCAGGGGATAGAAGAGGACTCCGAGGTCTACAGACACGAGCAGAAGTACCTTGAAGTCTCCTAAAGCAGCAACCACACACTAGACCTGAGACTGATAGCTCGTACCTAGATCTGCACACGAAAAACATCTGCAGGAAGGGCATGAGTACACCATAATGGTACCTAGTAAGTGCCAAGCTTAACCTCGGTCGAGTAGTTACGAGGTCAGGTCAGGGCCCTACTGGTAAAAATATAACGAAATAAGACAGGAAGAAATACCGCAGTAAAATAATTACAGAATATTAATAGGAATAGAAATAAATGATAGACTACAACTCAAAACACAATAATACCAAGGGGGGAAATCCCCGGATACCGTCCCGTAGTCCCAAAGTAAATATGTAGTATAGGAGGAATCTCCCGGAATGCGTCCGTAGTCCCAAAATAAATATGCAGTACAAGGGGACATCCCGGAATACGTCCGTAGTCCCAAAGTGAATATGAAGTACATCGGCATCTGCCAGAATATGTCTGTAGCCCCAAAGTAAATATGCAGTGATGGGGCATCTTCCGGAATGCCTTCTGTAGTCCCAAAGTAAATATGCAGCTCAACAATTAAATACAACAGTTACGGCAATGAAATCTACAGTTTAGGCTAAGTTCAAACCAAGAAAAAATAGGAGTTTCACTAAACATGCTGCACAGAGTTCAAATAAACAGTTAAAACACGTAGGCATGCTTTCCTAATCTAAACAAGGTAATTACATATGCTAGTGTAGTTCAAACAGGAAAAAAAAATAGGTTATGATTTAGTGAAAAATGGAATTTTAAAACAAATAACCCGTTACAAGGCGCTCATGTATCAAGTAGTACCAAAATACTAAGGGGAAGTTCCTCCACACAAGGTTAAGCAATCCACTTACCTCGAACCAAGCTCAAATCAATCTGAAAACACGCTCTTGCCACGAGTATCCAACTCCGAATGACCCAAATCTAATCAAATCAATTACATAATATAAATATAATTACAAGTAGCTATTTTAGCTAATGAATTCGAAGCTAAAGCAAGAAAATAGGAAAACGCCCAAAAAACCTTCCGTGGCCCACGTCTCGAAATCGGGTAAAAGTCACTATTTATGACACTCATTCACTCACGAGTCTAACCATACCAAATTCACTCAAATCCGATACCAAAATATCGATCAAAATCCCAAAATTTGGCTTAAGGACGTTTCTCTATGTTTTCCCAATTGTCACCCCAAATCTGAAATTAAATGATGAAATCAAGCATAGATTAGTGGAATTTAATCAAAAAGGAGTTAGGAATCATTACCCGATAACTTCCCCTGAAAATCTCACCAAATTTCGCCTCCGACCAAGCTCTTAATCAAAATTTTGAGTTATGAACCCAAACCCTCGATTTTGAACTTTAAATATGCCCAGAGATTCCTTAATCGCGATCGCGGAACTGGCCTCGTGATCGCGAAGAACAACTTCGCCTTCTTCAGAATTTTACTTTACGCGAACGCGTAACACCTCACGCGAACGCGAACCACTGACTACTCGCCTCTACATGATCGCGTTTTCCCTCACGCGAACGCATTGAACACTCGCCTAACTCCACTACTGCTTCGATTCCTCTTTGCTAAGGTGGCCTAGCCCACGCGTTTGCGATTCATAGCCTGACCAACATATGCAATCGCATCCTTTCACTCGCGAACGCGTCTCCTCTTACCCTAAACTCACCCGAGGCCCCGAGGCCTCCAGGACCTCAACTAAACATACCAACCAATCCTAAAACACCATATGAACTTAGTCGAGCCCTCAAATCACATCAAAAAAATACTAAAAATCACGAATCACCCTCCAATCTAAACTTTAAGAACTTGAAACTTCAAAATTCTACAACCGACGCCGAAACCAACTAAACTACGTCTGATTGACCCCAAATTTTTCACAACAATCATATTCAACACTATGGACCTATTCCAGCTTCCAGAATCGGATTCCGACCCCGATATTAAAAATTCCACAACCGGTTCAAAACTCCAAAATTTCAACTTTCACCATTTCAAGCCTAAATGAGCTACGGACCCCTAAAACACAATCCGGACACGCCCCTATGCCTAAAATCGCCTAAAGGATCTAACAGAATCGACACAATTCCATTACGGAACCATTTACACACAGTTCTGACTACAGTCCAAATTTTAAGACTTAAGCTCTCATTTAGGGACTAAGTGTCCCAAAACACTCCGAAACTCAAAACAAATCATCCCGACAAGTCACGACAGCATAAATAGATATGTGGAAAGAAGTTAATAGGGGTTCGGGGCTCTAACTCTCAAAACGATCGGCCGGGTCGTTACTTCCTCCCCCTCTTAAAACAATCGTTCGTCCTCGAACGAGTATAAAGACATACCTAAGGCTCTGAAAAGATGAGGGTAACAACAACGCATATTCCACTCGGTCTCCCAAGTCGCCTCCTCGACCGACCGACCCCTCTATTGGACCTTTACTGAAGTAATGTTCTTTGACCTTAGCTTTCTGACCTGCCTGTCCAAAATAGCCACTAGCTCCTTAACATAAGATATATCCTTGTCCAACTGGACCGAACTGAAATCCAATACCTGAGTCGGATCACCGTGATACTTCCAGAGCATAGAAACATGGAATACCGGATGAACTCCTGCTAGACTGGGAGGTAAAGCAAGCTCATAAGAAACCTCTCCCATACGTTGCAATATCTCAAAAGGAACAATGTACCTCGGGCTCAGCTTGCCCTTCTTCCCGAATCTCATGACGCCCTTCATAAGCGATACCCGGAGCAAGACCCGCTCTCCAACCATGAATGCTTAATCGCGAACCTTCCGGTCCACATAAATCTTCTGTCTGGACTAGGCTGTGCGAAGTCTATCCTGAATAACCTTCACCTTATCCAGGGGCATCCTGGACCAAGTCTGTACCCAATAATCGGGCCTCGCCCGGCTCAAATCAACCCACTGGGGACCGACACCGCCTACCATATAGAGCCTCATACGGTGCCATCCGGATGTTGGACTGATAATTGTTGCTTTAGGCAAACATCGCGAGTGGCAAAAATTAGGCAAGCACGGAGCATATCCTCAAGAATCTGAATTGTGCGCTCGGACTGTCTATCCGTTTGAGGGTGAAAGGCTGTGCTCAACTCTACCCTAGTATCCAACTTCTGATGTACGACTCTCGAGAACCGTGATGTGAAATGTGTACCTCTATTTGAAATGATGGATACTGGGACACCGTGAAGGCTGAAAATCTCTCTGATGTAAATCTCAGCCAATCTCTCTGAAGAGTAAGTAGTCATCACTGGGATAAAATGAGCTGACTTGGTCCGCCGATCCACCATCACCCAAATAGCATCAAACTTCCTCAAAGTCCGTGGAAGTCCAACTACAAAGTCCATGGTGATCTGCTCCCACTTTCACTCTGGGATCTCTAACCTCTGAAGCAAGCCACCCGGTCTCTGATGCTCATACTTAACTTGCTTACAGTTGAGACACTTGGCCACAAACCCCAACTATATCCTTCTTCATCCTCCTCCACTAATAGTGTTGTCTCAAATCCTAATACATCTTCGCGGCACCCAGATGGATGGAATCGAGTTGTGGGCCTCCTCAAGAATTAACTCCCGAAGCCCATCCACATTGGGTACACATACCCGACCTTGAATCCTCATCACGCCATTATCACCAATAGTCACATCTCTAGCATCACCTCGTCGAACCCTGTCCAGTAGAACTAGAAGATGGGGATCGTCATAATGGCGCTCTATGATGCGGTCATAAAGATAAGACCGAGTGACCACACAAGCCAATACTTGGCTCAACTCTGAAATATCCAATCTCACAAACTGGCTGACTAAGGCCTGAACATCCAATGCTAAGGGCCTCTCTACTACCGAAAGATATGCCGAACTCCCCAAGATCTCCGCCTGGTGACTCAAGGCGTCGGCCACAATATTAGCCTTTCTCGGTGGTAAAATATAGTGATATCATAGTCTTTAAGTAGCTTCAACCACCTCCGCTGACGCAAATTAAGGTCCTTTTGATAGAACAGGTGTTGCAAACTCCAGTGATCAGTGTAGATCTCACAAGGAACATCGTACAAATAGTGACGCCAGATCTTCAAAGCCGTGAACAATGGCTGCTAACTCAAGGTCATGGACAGGATAATTCTTCTCATGCACCTTCAACTGTCTGGACAGATAGTCAATCACCCTACCGTCCTGCATCAACACCGCTCCAAGGCCAATCCTCGAGGCATCACAATAGACAGTGTAAGACCTCGAACCTGTAGGCATTACCAATATTGGGATTGTAGTCAAGGCTATCTTGAGCTTTTGAAAGCTCTCCTCACACCCTCAATCCACCTGAACGGAGCACCCTTCTGGTTCAACCTAGTTATAGGTGCTGCAATAGATGAAACCTCTCTACAAAGCAATGGTAGTATCCCGCCAAACCATGGAAACTACGGATCTCTGTAGCTGATGATGGTCTAGGCCAACTCTGCACTGCCTCCACCTTCTTCGGATCTACCTTGATCCCATCACAAGACACCACGTGACCTAAGAATGCCACTGAATCAAGCAAGAACTCACACTTAGAAAACTTTGCATACAATCTCTTCTCCCTCAAAGTCTGAAGCACGGTCCTAAGGTGCTGCTGATGATCTTCCCGAGACTGGGAGTATACCAAAATGTCGTCAATAAACACAATGATGAAAGAATCAAGATAAGTCCAGAACATGGTGTGCATCAATTGCATAAAGGTTGTTGGGGCATTGGTCAGCCCAAATGACATGACAAGAAAATCATAATGACCATATCTAGTCCTGAAAGTAGTCTTCGGGATATCCGGCTCCCGAATCATGATAGCCAGAACACAAATCAATCTTGGAAAACACCCTGGTACCCTTTAATTAATCAAACAAATCATCAATTCGAGGCAATAGATACTTGTTCTTCATTGTAACCTTGTTCAACTGACAATAATCAATACACATACGCATGGTACGATCCTTTTCTTCACAAACAAGACAGGAGCACCCTAAGGTGACACACTGGGCCTAATGAACCCTTGTTAAGCAACCCCTGCAACTTCTCCTTCAACTCCTTCAACTTAGGAGGAGTCATACAGTAAGGAGGAATAGATATGGGCTGAGTGCCCGGCAACAAATTAATGCCAAAATCAATATCTTTGTCAGGGGGCATGCACGGAAGATCAGCTGGAAACACATCAGGGAAATCCCTCACTACTGGAACTGACTCAACTGTAGGGGTATCAATACTGACATCTCTCACATAGGCCAAGTACGCATCACACCCCTTCTCAACCATTCTCCGAGCCTTAAGAAATGAAATGGCCCTGTGAGGAGTATACTCTAAGGTACCTCTCCACTCTAATCGCGGTAACCCTAGCATAGCCAGCGTCACGGTCTTAGCGTGACAATCAAAAATAACATAATAGGGCAACAACCATTCCATGCCCAAGATAACATCAAAATCTACCATACTGAGTAATAATAAATCAGCTCTGGTCTCCAAACCACTAAAAGCAATCAAACATGACCGATATACGCGGTCCACAACAAAAGAATCTCCCACAGGAGTAGATACATAAACATGGGAACTCAAAGAATCTCGAGATACCCCCAAATGTGGAGCAAAAGAAGAAGACACATATGAATACGTACAGACTGGGTCAAATAGTATTGATACATCTCTATGACAGACGGGGACAATACCTGTGATGATAGAATCTGAAGCAACAACCTCTGAACGGTCTGGAAGGGCACAATACCTGGCTTGTCCTTCCCCTCTAGGGCGATCTCGACCTCCTAGACCTCCACCTCGAGCTTCCTGAGTAGGTGGGGCGGAAGCTGGGGCTGGAAGAATGACCGGAGGACCCGGTGGAGCATGTAGTGGCTAAGAAATCTGTGGAGGTGTACCCCTCCTGAATCTGGGGCAACCCTTAACCATGTGACAAGTATCACCACACTCATAACAACCCCTCAGAGGGCACGGTGGCTGAGAATGACTTGGACCTGGCCTGTGGACTGGCCAGTAATAGCACCTCGAACAGGAGGCATACTGGCGGTGCATAATAAGGTTCCTGAGGTCTAGGAGGAGCTGAAACATCGCTGGCTTCTGGAAGAGCTGAATGAATAGGGCAGCTCCCAAAACCCCTACCATGGAGTGCTGCTGGCACACGAGATCCTGAATAATGGCTAGTCTCTCGAGGCCTCTTGGCCTCTCTCTTCTCTCTTTCCCGATCAAACATGCCCTCCACTCTCCTAGCAATATTCACGGCCTGCTGATAAGTGATATCCATCTATAACTCCCTGGCCATACTAGTCCGAATACTTGGGTAGATCCCCTCAATGAAGCGAGAAACCCTCTCTCTGATTGTAGCAACCAAAGCCGGTGCATGTTGAGCCAATTCACTGAAATGGACTGCATACTCTGACACAGTCATAGCACCCTAGTGCAACTGCTCAAACTCTACACGCCAAGCATCCCTGAGGCTCTAAGGGACATACTCACGCAAAAACATATCTGAGAACTGAGCCCAAGTGAGTGAGGTTGCCTCGTCCGGACTACTCCGCTCATAGGCACGCCACCACTGATATGTCGCTCCCCTCAGCTGGAAAGCGGTGAAAGAAACCCCACTCATCTTCACTATGCCCATAGTGTGGAGGATACGATGACATTCCTCAAGAAAACCTTGAGCATCATTTGAACCTAGTCCGCTGAAAGTGGGTAATTGGTACTCCTTATACCTCTCAAGTGTGAGATTCTCTGCCTCAGAAGCAGCTGCACTGGTCTCATGCTGAACCGGAGCCACTGGGGGCATAGGAATAAACTCTAGGGCCTGATCAACCTGGACCCTCTGCTTAGGAGTACGGGTTGCAGGAGTCTGTGCCTCTCCCCCGGCCTAAGATTTGGCGGGAGCTATTGGAATCAGCCCAACCCGAGCTAAAGTGTTGAACATGCTCATGAACTGAGCCAAAGTCTCCTGGAGGGGTGGAGCAGCAATAGGAACCTCCGGTGCCGGCCCTCCAGCTGGAGCTGTTGGGGGCTCCTCTGTCGCAACTCGCGCTGGTCACCGCGTGGCCGTCCTCTACCCCGACCCCAGCCTCTGGAGGATCTGGTAGGGGGCTCGGGTGCCTGATCATCGGTCCTCCCGGTACGGGTCCTCACCATCTGTGAGAAAGAATATAATAGAAAGTTTTAGAATTTTGATGTCAATAACTCGCATGACAAGGAAATCAAGAAGTGTGATTGTTCTTAACAGTTACATAGCCTCCCGAAGATAAGTACGGACGTCTCCGCACCGATTCGCGAAATTATAATAAATCATCTTTTGACTCACGACTCCTATGAACCTAGAGCCCTGATACCAACTTGTCATGATGCAATTTCTCCCACCGTGAACTTTCATGACGGCACCCGGTCTCTACGACTAGGTAAGCCTATTATTGCGGAAATGAAGAAAAACATCAAGACAAAAGTCAACAGATGAAATAAATACGTAGAAACAGTGCCACTCGGAATGTACAGTATCATCACTCCCAAAACCGAGAATGTCGCAAGTCACAAGCTTCTAAGAGTCTTTACTGCTCTATACATAAATTTTGAAGAAAAACAGGGGAAATTTCTACACAAGGTACAAAAGGGGACTCCGAGGTCTGTGGACGTGAGCAGAAGTTCCTTGAAGTCTCCTAATGTAGCAACCACACACTATACCCGAGGCTGATAGCTCGAACCTGGATCTGCACACGAAAAACATGTGCAGGAAGGGCATGAGTACACCACAATGGTACCAAGTAAGTGCCAAGCCTAACCTCGGTCGAGTAGTGACGAGGTCAGGTCAGGGCCCTACTGGTAAAAATATAACAAAATAAGATAGGAAGAAATATCGCAGTAAAATAATTACAGAATATCAATAGGAATAGAAATCAATGATAGACTACAACTCAGAACACAATAATAGCAACAGGGGGATATCCTGGGATACCGTCCCGTAGTACCAAAGTAAATGTGCAGTACATGGGGGATCTCCTGGAATGAAGCCGTAGTCCCAAAATAAATATGCAGTACAAGGTGATCTCCCCGAATACGTCCGTAGTCCCAAAGTAAATATGCAATACAAGGGGATCTCCCGAAATACGTCCGTACTCCAAAAGTAAATATGTAGTGCTGGGGATCTCCCCGAATGCGTTCCGTAGTCCCAAAGTAAATATGCGGCTCAATCAATAAACACAACAACTACAACAATGAAATCTACAGTTTAGGCTAAGTTCAAACCAAGAAAAAATAGGAGTTTCACTAAAAATGCTGCACAGAGTTCAAATAGACAGTTAAAACATGTAGGCATGCTTTCTTAATCTAAACAAGGTAATCACATATGCTAGTGTAGTTCAAACAAGAAAAAAAACAGGTTATGATTTAGTGAAAAATGGAGTTTTACAACAAATAACCCGTGTACGTACTCGTCACCTCCACATACACGGTGCTTATATATCAAACAGTACCAAAATTCTAAAGGGAAGTTCCCCCACACAATGTTAGGCAAGCCACCTACCTCGAACCAAGTTCAAATCAATCCGAAAACATGCTCTTTCCACGAGTATCCAACTCTGAATGGCCCAAATCTAATCAAATCAATTACATAACGTAAATATAACTACAAGTAACTATTTTAGCTAAAGCAAGGAAATAGGAAAATACCCAAAAACCCTTCCCGGGCCCACGTCTCGAAATTGGGTAAAAGTCACAATTTGTGAACACACATTCACTCACGAGTCTAACCATACCAAATTCAATCAAATCCGATACCAAAATTCGGATTAAGAACTTTTCTCAAATTTTCCCTAATTTTCACCCCAAATCTGAAATTTAATGATGAAATCAAGCATAGATTCCGACCCTGATATAAAAAATTCCACTACCGGTCCAAAACTCCAAAATTTCAACTTTCACCATTTCAAGCCTAAATGAGCTATAGACCCCTAAAGCACAATCTAGACACTCCCTTAAGCCTAAAATTACCCAATAGAGCTAACGAAATTGACGGAATTCCATTCCGGGACCGTCTTCATATAGTTCCAACTATGGTCCAAATTCTAAGACTTAAGCTCTCATTTAGGGACTGTGTCCCAAAACACTCCGAAACTCAAAACAAATCATCCCCACAAGTCACAATAGCATAAATAGATATGGGAAAAGTAGTGAATATGGGTTCAAGGATCTAACTCTCAAAATGACCAGTCGAGTCGTTACAATTGTTATATGCTTTAATTGTTACGTGCTCTCACTTGACATCTATGCTTTACTTGTTAATTCTTATATAATTGTTACTTGCCTTGATTTGTTCATTTCTCACTCAATATATGCTTACCTGCTACATGTTCCTACTTTCCATAATTGTATTTTCTCTTTGTCATATTTTTTTAGTTTCTCTTATTGTCCTTATATTACTCTATGCACTGTATTATGTTATTTCGATTACGTGAGCCAGATTGCTATTCTTGTATTGATGAATCGATAAGGTTTGGGATTACAAGGTGTTGGTTATTCTCCGGTTGTATTAGTATTCCTTTAATACTCCACATGTTTCATTTTATTTTGTGTTGATATTTTGTAAATAGGGGTGTTGAGTTGTTTATGTTAATGACTTGATATTGGGGGGGTCGAGTTGCATGTCGCTAATGGTTTTGAAAGGAATTGATATTGGGGACCGGGTTGGACGCTCCAATGGAACGAGAAATGATATGAAATGATATTGGAAATGAGTTGTACTATGTGAAAGATATTGTGTTGAAACTTGGGATGGGGTTGCACACTGCAACAGATTTGATATCTTGTAGTTCTGTCGTAGATGTAGATTTATTATTGATGTTGTGATATGGTGTTTGAGATTATGTTATTCTTGGGCCATCTGGTAGTTAACATTCAGGTCCATTTATCTGAGTTTACTGCTTTGTTTTTATTCTTGTTTTCTGTCATTATTATTTCATACAGATTATTTGTGAGTGACTTGTCATAGCCTCGTCACTACTTCGTCGAGCTTAGGCTCGCACTTATAAAGTACATGTGGTCGGTTGTACTCATGCTACACTTCTGCACTTCTTGTGCATAAACTGGTGTTGGCCCCAGCGGCGTGTAGCGAAGATTGCTCAAATTTGACAGCTATTGGAGACTTGAGGTAGAATATCTGGCGTTTGCAGTTCCTGAAGTCCCCTTCTATCATGTTTTACTGTTATTCTATTTTCAGACAGTATTATATTTTACTTCAGACCATGCTTCTAGTATTCTAGACGCTCAAGTACTTGTGACTTCGAATTTCTAGGAGTAGTTTAGTTCCGCGTTACTTATAATAACACTGTGTTCATTTCTGAGTTTACTAATTCTTAATTATCATCACCTTGTTATAATTTTTAAAACTGGTCAATTAATTCCTAATATTGTCTTGCCTAACAAATAGATGTTAGGCGCCATTACGGTCCCGATGTTGGAATTTCGGATCATGACATTGTGTTGTTCATACCTTTAGTTCAAATTCAAAATAAAAATAATTAATTTCTTTATGATGCATTGTATCTATTTAATTACGTGCAATTGGTTGCTATTGATTAGATGTTCAATTCAGATTCATATTTAGATTCAAATTCCAATTCAAAAAGGAAGAAGTAGCCAACCTCCCAGGGTGTGAGTGCCATGGTAGCCAGGGCTAGCTATCCCACACTTGCAGGTGTTGATGCTTTCATATTCAAATTCAGATTCAAAAAGGGAGAAGTGGTCAACATCCAAGAGTGTGAGTATCGCTAGAGGACAGAGTAGGACAACTATCCCACACTTGTAGGTGCCATTGTTAATTGGGGAGATAGGCCGATACTTTCACTTGAATGTTATTAGATGCTTACGTACGGAAGGCCATTATGTGCAAGGTTTTATTTCTTCAAAAATAACTCAGTTTTCAGTTTCAGTTTCATGATTTATTTTTGGACTCAGCTTTCAGCTTTAGTTTCAGTTATCAGATACAGATCCAGTTTTCAGCTTCTATTGATTAGATTTTGTATACAGTAAAACTGGGGAAGGCCGATTTTAAGGCTTCTACAGCGTTCCGAATAGAATCCGAAGTTCAACTCCGAGGTGAATTCCTCGAGGAAGTATTCTGAGGGATCTATATACCCCGAGGTAGGGTAAAGATCGAAGACCATCATGGAAAAGCGGAAAATTCCCAAAAGGCACGTGGTTAAAGCTGACCAAGTCCGCAAGAATAGTACAAGTTTGTACCGTGACATTAAATAGTTGTACCAACTGCCTTTCTTTGTAATAATTACACATGTACTTTGTTGGGATTCCCCCTCTTATATAAAGGGGGCCTTTGTCATTTTGTAAGATATTCAATACAAGAACAAGAGCATTCTTTGCTCTCTAACTCAAACATTCTCTACAATTGTTCCATTGATTTATTGCTTTCAATTCATCGTGTTCACCGATTGTTCTTCACTTATTGCTTATTGTTGATCATAAGCAGGCCATATTCGAGGCCCATTAAGCTGTTAATCCTTCATCGATTGTCCCCTATCGAGCACTCGAGTTCGACTCCGAGGCCTAGTTTCGGTCAACTCGAGACCCCGTATCGTAACTGCTCGGTTTGCACAATTCCATTATCCTTTGCTCTTATCTCATTTTTCTCAACTCTTACTTAGTATCTATTTCCTAAACAACTAGTATTAAAATAAATCACATATTTTTAGAACCACAAAAATCAGATATAATTGTAATTACCATTTTTCCAGTAAACAATTCGGCGCCTACCGTGGGGCTAAAAATAATAGTGATTGTTTTAGTGCTTGTTTTCTAAAAACACAAGTTATTCTTTACACTTTTTCTTTTCCAAGAATCTTTGATTTTAGGTCAAAATGTCTAACTTGTTGAACGCGCATGAAAACAACGGCATTGAACTTCATAGAGAGAATGGTGCAGCTGCCTCAGGCGCCGGTGTACCACCGTAAAACCCTGGAGAGGCACTAGTACAAATCCCCATTGATGAGGGCTCACACAATGCTCTGCATGTCAATATAAACTCCCATACATATGGAAGTGTGCGCGGAGAAGACCGACACGAACCAAAGAGAACTCCCGCTCGAAAAGAAGCTGCCCAATTGATCAACAAAAGGAATCTTTAAGAATTTCTTGACGATCGAGCCAAGAACCACTTCCGACAAAGAGAATCGAACAAGAAGAATGGGCCAGAAGAATCCCAGCATGCCATTCATATGATTATCAAAACACTCGTGTCCACGTAGAAAAATCGAACCCTCGTTGGCGAAAACATGTATACTTGTACCAAGTAATCGAAGGAGAATCTTTTATCATCAAAATACTTCGCGCTTCAAAGAAATTTTCCAATTTCACATGAGACGGCCCCAGGGCCAGAAATTTCCCGAACACTCAGGGATTGACATCAAAAACTCGAAGCCGTAAGACCTTAGGGCCGACAACTTCGAGCTCATAAGTCCTCAATGACGCAATATCGCATCTGTAAGACCTCAACGAGGCATGCTCAAACTTGTAATACATCAAGCAAGGCATGTACAAACCTATAAGACCTCAATCAAGGCATATACAAACCTGTAAGACCTCAAGCAAGGCATGTACAAACATGTAAGACCTCAAGCAAGGCATGTACAAACCTGTAAGACCTCAAGCAAGGCATGTACAAATTTGTAAGACCTTAAGAAGGCATAATCCCGATATCGAAGTCAAGGCTATATTTTCGAACTTGTAAGACCCCTAATAAGGCATACCCTCGATATAGATGCCGAGGCTACCTCACTCGGGCTAAAAGTCTACCGCTAAATACGATGGCTATAAGGCTTCGGCCAATCCAACGCGACTCGGAGATGTCCGACCGTCGCCATAAAATCATAGGCCTCCAATTACTTCAAAAAATACTTTGAAAAGAATCGGTTAATCAGGATAACCTCGACATAAACAAAAGAGCTTCGATCATATCAGTCATGACAATGAAAAGGCTTCAAAAATTCAGCCATCGAGCGAAACCTTCCGAGCTGCTCACTTATCGTCACATAACGGCTCATAATCGAGGTTCTTTCGAGCCATCGAAGAGTCGGACGAACAAAAAAACTTCAAAAAAGTCTTTAACAAGGGAAAACTATAGCCATATTAAAGGTCGTACCGACCCAATGCGTAAGAGCCTAAGCGCCAGCCATATTAAAAGTCATACCAACCCAATGCGTAAGAGCCTAAGCGCCAACCCTATTAAAGGTCGTACTGACCCAATGCGTAAGAGCCTAAGCGCCAGCATATTAAAGGTCGTACCGACCCAATGTGTAAGAGCCTAAGCGCCAGCCATATTAAAGGTCGTACCGACCCTATGCATAAGAGCCTAAGCGCCAGCCATACTAAAGGTCGTACCGACCCAATTTGTAAGAGCCTAAGCGCCAGCCTAAAGAGCCTCAGGGCCGATTTATAAACCTAAGGGTCGATGAGCTCGAGTAAAAACATGACTCAAAGACGGAGCCCTAATCGGTTAGCTAAAATAGCCTAAGGGCCAACGCGTAAGAGCCTAAGAGCTGCCCTAAAAAGCCTCAGGGCCGATTTATATGCCTAAGGGTTTCTTACGTTAAAGTCCAACATATCGGACTAATCATAAACAAACATCAAAGTCTATTCCAAGAAACCAGGAAAAAACAAGGAGTAACGAAAAGCCTTTTATATACGATAAAGGTTCATAAAGAATATCTACAAAGCTCAAAGTCGGAGCCCTTGCACAGGGAAAAAGAACAAATGAAAACCTAATATACCGCCAGGGTGTGCCTTCAACGGCTCCCTCGGAGGTTATGCCTTCAGCGGTTTGGCCCTCAGCCCCCAGGTCTTCAACGGTCTCTTCCCCCTTGGGGACTTCGACTTCATCTTCATCATCTTCTGAGCCACTGCTCGAATCATCTTTGGAAGCAAGCAGGGCCGCCGATTCGTCTTCTAGGGTCTTCACCCTCTCTATCTCAGCAGACAAATCGAGGCCCCATGTATGTATATGCTCGAGAGCCTGCCTCCGAGACCTTAATCGGGCATGCTCTAGGGCTCGGACAAGTTCAAGCTCGGCCTCCTCAGATGCTTTCCTGGCCTGGGCGTTTGCAGTAGCATCATCGTCTTTATACAAGGTTATGAGCGCGTCGGCTTTAGCCTTAATTGAAGATATCGCGGTGACCGATTCAACATAGTGGTCCTTATACTTACTACTCTCCGCCCTTGCATCTCGAAGGCGATGCTCAATCGAGGATAACTTCCCTTGCAGATTATAGCTCTCAGAGGTTATCTCGTTCACACACTGCTTAAATCCAAGGATCTCAGCATCCCTGGCTATGAACCCTTCCCACATCAGGGCTTCTTTCTCCTTAAGCTGCAAAGATCATCCCGAAATTGTTAAGTGCTGAGTTCGGGAAAGAACAAAAACCCAACATACGAAGACTATGTTACCTGCTCATCAAGATCGCTCCGTTCCCGAGATACTGTTTCTAAAAAATCTCGGAGGTCAAGCATTTCTTCCTCCCTTTTGGCAAAAAGATCCCTGAGCTCGTCCGCCTCTGATGAAAACCTCCTACACTACCCCTCGTAATTGGTCAACTCAGCCTGAAACTTGGTAGTGGTCCGATTATAAAGCCCTTTCGCCTGAAAGCATAAAGGAAGGAGAGCCAGAGAAATAATGATCAAAGCTCGAGGCAATCGACGAAAAAATTACCTATTTGCAGAGCCTCTCGACTTCCTAAAAAATGAGTGAGGCGTTAAGTTCGGGATTCTTCTCGGCCATAGTAAAGATCCCTTCAATTACGTCCTTCCCTTCGAGAGGCTCCCCCGCGTCGGAAGATTCTATATTATGGGCATCCCGTATCTCCCTCGAGGAAAATGATGGAACCGATGGAGAATCACCCACATAAATAACCCCGGCTAGATCGATCGGGGCCTTCAGCTCACAACTAGGTTCCCGTAACTCATCTACCGACTGCCCTTCGGCCCGGGGAATATTTTGGCTGTGAACCGGCTCAGGGACATCATCTGACCTACTCTCAAAAACCTCTTCGGCCCGAGGCGGGATGGCATCATCGACTTCCAATTTAGAAGCCCTCGGCTCAACAGTCATCGGCTCAGCAAAAGCCGAAGCAGTTATGCTTCCACTTCTCTCGGGCGTTATCGGGAAATCATTTTTCTCGTAGAAGGGTGCAGAGTCAGCCTTAGACTTTTGCACTCTAGCCATCTTTGACTTCAAGGAGTCAGTCAGCGATTCCCTCTTTCTCTTCTTCTCCTCATTTGGTTTTGGGATATTTGCTTCCCCAGGCGGTGCTTCTCTCATCAAAGAGGCCTCCCCTAGGTTTGCATAAGCACAAACATGAACATGAGAAGTTAGAATATATTCAGGGGGTACCTCTTTAAAAGAACTCAGGTATTACAAGAGGGAAGGCCCCACCATGATTTTTAGCTTCCCATCGGCCCCTGGCCAAGTCACACCATACGCGCTCAGCATACGGGCAGGTCGAATTGAGCTGGAGAACCCAGCTTGAGAGATCCTTAACCGCATCGATATACCATGCAACAGCTGCGTCATCAAAGGGAGTTAGTTCAAGGGGAAGTTGGTACGAAGGAAAATGAAAAAAGCTCAATTAAAGTATTAACTTACGATTCAGATTCCATTCCTCAGGGAATGACATCCTTTCGACTGAAATCAAATCCGAGGTACTAACTCGAACAAAGCGGCTCATCCACCCTCTGTCATTTCCTTCATAGGTACAATCAAAGAAAACCCTCGTGGCCCGACGTTGAAGCTTAATCAGACCACCCCGATAAAGTCAGAGATGGTACATTCTAATCAGGTAGTCGAGGGTAAAATGCATCCCCTCGACCATATTTGAAAAATGCCTAATCATGTAAATAGTACTCCAAAACAATAGATGAATCTGGCCGAGCGTCACTTGATATCGCTTGCAGAACTCGAGAACCACGGGGTCTATCGACGACGAGGACAACTCTATCGGGCCTAGGGTAAATGGATAGGTGTATACACTGAGGAAGCCGACTTTATGGGTTGTTATGTCTCCCTCCCGAGAGGGAATCTCCACTTTCACTGCATCTCTCCAGCGGCAGTCGGTCTTCACCTTCTCAATGTTTGTTGTAGGCTGATATACCGGGATATGGGTTCACACCGTCCCGGCTTCGAAGAAGGTTTGTCGACCTTAAAATCAGAGATTGTTTCATAGGGTCTGGGGATGCATTCCTTGAGACTTGGGGTTACTGTTGCCTTACCCTTAGAGGAACGTGAAGATGAGGAGGCTTTATCATCTAGGGGAATAGTTTTGGAGGCCTTCGTCATTCCTGCTGAAAGATTTCAAAGGAAACGAGAGAAAGCTGATCAAGAAAAGGATACAAGAAAAAAGTAATGAGATCTCTTTTTAAAAGGTTAGATGAAGTAATGAAAGATAAGGGGCAGGAGAAGGAGTACTTATAGGGGCCAACTGTGCGCGTTGGGGAAAGCCAAAAGACAACCGACCGCCGTAATCAATTCGAGTCTTTTTAAGAATTGTGCGAATATGGGTTTTGGGCATCTCTCCTATCACATCAGTCGCTTACATGACATTACTGACATAATGATGGAGGCATTGAAAAGTTGGTGAATTAAAATCGTTTCTTGTCTTTTCATTCCAAGAAACGCGGGGACTATCAGTATACAGTAAAACCGGGGAAGGCCGATTTTAAGGCTTCTACGACGTTTTGAGCCTCGACCTCGATTGTATCATAACAGAATTCGAAGTTCAACCCCGAGGTGCATTCCTCAAGGAAGTATTCTGAGGGATCGATATACCTCGAGGTAGGGTAAAGATCGAAGACCGTCATGGAAAAGCGGGAAATTCCCAAAAGGCACATGGTTAAAGCTGACCAAGTCCGCAAGAATAGTACAAGTCCGTACCGTGGCATTAAAGAGCTGTACCAGCTGCATTTCTTTGTAATAATTACACATGTACTATGTTGGGATTCCCCCTCTTATATAAAGGGGACCTTTGTCATTTTGTACGATGTATGATATTCAATACAAGAACAAGAACATTCTTTGCTCTCTAACTCAAACATTTTCTACAATTGTTCAATTGATTTATATCTTTCAATTCATCGTGTTCATTGATTGTTCTTCACTTATTGCTTATTGTTGGTCATAAATAGGCCATATTCAAGGCCCATTAAGCTGTTAATCCTTTATCGATCGCCCCCTGTCGAGCACTCGAGTTCGACTCTGAGGCCCAGTTTCGGCCAGCTCGAGACCCCGTCTCATAACTGCTCGGTTTGCAAATTCCATTATCCTTTGATCTTATCTCATTTTTATCAACTCTCACTTAGCATCCTTTTCTTAAACAACTAGTATTAAAATAAATCACATATTTTTAGAACCACAAAAATCAAATATAATTGTAATTACCATTTTCACGGTAAACAGCTTTCCTTTTCTTTCTTCTTTTGTTTGGTTTTTCCTTTAAAATTTTCGAATTTGAAACATTGAAATCTATGTTCTCCTTTTATCGGCGTAGAAACTTTATCATTGTAAAACTAGTAGCAGGTGGAGGATGTAATATATAGTAAATGAATTCAACTGCTTTCAATATTTTTGTTGGTTTTTAAGCTTAGTGTAGCTTAATTTTAAGCTTGGTGTAGCTTAAAGAGAGTGAATAGAAACTGGTGGGAAAAGAAATGGAGGAAAGTGAAATTTTGAATTAGTGCAATTTATCCCTCATTTGAAGAAGGAAAGAAAATCTATGTGTATATATAGAGAAGCTCTTCTTCTATCTCTTAAAGAGTTGAGAAGAAGGCAAGCCTTGCCCTGTCGTCGTCGTCGTCGTCGCTCGCTCGGCTCGGCTCGGCTTCGGCTTCGGCTTCGAATTTGGTCAAAGATTGATTGATTAATCTTTTTGGACAAAATTCTTTTCAAATTATTTAATTAATTAATTTAAATAACTAATGGAAAAAATTCAAATCCAGAATGACCCGCGACCCGGTCCAGTCCGACCCATTTTCTTTCCCGGATTATTTTAAATATGGTTTTTAAATTTCCCGCAATATTCATACCTGTTCAAAACAGCTATGGCTGTTCTGAAAGGATTCATACCTGTTCCAACAGCTATGGCTGTTCNCTAAATTTTCTGATCTTCTTCTGCACAAAATATTCCAGTGTATTTTACAGCCTTCGAGTGGTTCGCTGTTCACCGGCGTTTTTGGTACCAACACTCCGGTGAGTTAAATCGTTCTATCCTGAGAGGATATATTCCAACACCTCGGGTACTTGAGGGGAATAATTTCCTTAAGGACACACTGTGTATTCAATGGGCTCGGTTTATTCTTATATTATTTTTCCAAAAAAAAAAAACTAAGGACGCCTGGACTAGCGCGCCCGCGCTCAGCACGCGCTAGTGGTTGTGCTAGTCAGGTGTCTCACTGTCCCTGGTATATTCCACTAGCGCGACAACGCTAGAGCCCGCACTAGTGAGGTTTCTTACTGTTTCTGTATTTTTCAGAAAATATTATTGTTTTATTTTACAGCAATACAGATTAGTTAACAATCTTAAGGAAATTACTATTTTTTATTTTTTGTATTCTGTTTGTGGAGATTAAAAGCTGTGTGTTTTCTACTCCTTCTGAATTTTATTATTTTGATTTGAAGATATAAAAACTTCATTAGAGTTTTGAAATTTAGAAAACTATTTGAAGAACATAAAAACTTCATCGTTTTCTGTGAAACAGTATATAAAACCTTCGGTTTTTATTTATTATACATATTGTTTATTGTTGATTACAATATTGTTTACTGTTCTGGCTTTGCCATTGATTGAACTCTTCTGTTGTTGATAGTGAAAAATGGCAATTGATAACGGAAATTCTTCTGCGACTGTTGCGGCAACGACGATAGCCTCGTCAAGCAGGACTGCTGTTCCACTGGCAGAAAAACCGAGGAAATTTTCTGGAGCCAACTTCAAAGGATGGCAGCAAAGGGTGTTCTTCTGGCTTACCGCACTTGGTATGCAAAAATTCACTAGTGAAGAGCCTCCAGTGCCTGCTACGGACATGCCGGACAATGAAAAGCTCATGATTATTGAGGCGTGGAATCAGACAGATTTTCTTTGCAAAGTCTATATTTTAAGTGCTTTAGAGGATGACTTGTACAATGTGTACAGTGCGTAAATGCTTCGAAAGAATTATGGGACGCACTTGAGAAGAAATACAAGACAGAAGATGCATGCTTGAAGAAGTTCGTGGTTGCCAAGTTTCTAGACTATAAAATGATAGACAGCAAAACTGTGGGAACCCAAGTTCAGGAACTTCAACTTATTTTTCATGACCTTATTGCTGAAGGTATGGTCGTGAATGAAGCATTTCAAGTGGCTGCAATGATTGAAAAGTTGCCTCCTTCGTGGAGAGATTTCAAGAACTATCTCAAGCACAAGCGCAAAGAAATGAAGTTGGAAGATCTTGTGATTCGTCTCAAGATTGAGGAAGACAACAAAACAGCCGAGAAGAAGTCTCGTGGAAATTCAACGATCATGGGAGCTAATATCGTTGAAGAAACTGCTCCAAAAAGTAAGAAGAGGAAGAGATCTTCTGGACAGACTAAGGAGCAGAACAAAAAGAAATTCAAGGGCAACTGCCACAATTGTGGAAGAGTTGGTCACAAAGCCCCTGATTGTCGCTTCCCGAGAAAGGATAAGAAGAAGGGACATGCCAACATAGTGGAGAAGAATGATGACATTGATGATCTTTGTGCAATGCTTTCGGAATGCAACTTAGTTGGAAATCCGAAGGAGTGGTGGATTGACTCCGGAGCCACTCGACATGTTTGTGCTGTCAAAGAAGCATTTGCGACTTACTCTACTGCTGGTCCCGAAGAAGAGATTTCCATGGGAAATAACTCAACAACCAAGATTGAAGGTCATGTTCCTACTGTCACACCTCTTTTTTTTTTTACAACCCTATTACGAGGTTGAGTTAGAAGAGTTTTTCCAATCGAAATGACGTTTTGAAAAGGGATTATTTATTATTTAGAGTCGCCACTTGGAATTGAGTTTTGGTGTTCCAAGCCACCTTTTATCTTGAATCCCTTAACAAAGGATGGTTTGACTCTTAATTTATGGTCTACGAAAACAGAAGACTGAGTAAGGAATTCTGTTGACCGAGGGGAAGGTGTAAGGCACCCCTCGAGTCCCGCGGTTCTAGCACGGTCGCTTTATTGACTCATGTAAGGCTTAAAT
>ML436703.1:0-41246 GCA_005239525.1 Nicotiana knightiana | reverse complement strand
CCTCTCATTCTCTCTCAACCGGTCTCTCTACCTCCATCTCTCTCTCTCTCTCTAGTCTCTTCTAGAGACTTCCAGTCTCTTCTTCTCCGATGAAGATGGCTCGTCTTCTCCAGCTACCTCTCTTGGCGGAAATCATGGGTCCTCACTCCTCTTAGCTTCATGGCTCCCTCCACCACCGGGTATCACTGTCTGGAGGTCCTTAGGAGATCCTGAAGCGGTTCACCTCACCTCATGACTGTTCATGCCTTCCCAGGCCACCCTTGGTCTGTCCTAGTAAGATCTTCCCATCTCCGGCCAAAACCTATGGTTTCTGAGCCGATTTTCTCTATTTTTGGGTTATCTCACTGAAATCCTAAATGTTGGCTCTTGATTTTTTAAGATCTATAACATATCTGGATGTATTTTGAGTTATTTTTGTCATTTTCTCTAAAGATTTCGAGTTTTCTTTAAAAATGACTTTTAATCTTCAAGCTAGGGTTTCTTAACACCTTTATGAAAAAAAAAAGAATGATTTTCTTTCTGATTTTCAGTATTATTCTATATTTTGTACTATGTTTGCACGATTTATTTGTGTTTTTCCTTCATCTGACTTACTATGTTGGAAACCCTAAGTGGCTTTGCCTTAATCTTAGGATTCTGAGTCTGTTTTGATGATTTTGTTCGTTTAATCTGTATGAGTACATGTTTCCCACGAATGTTCTGAGCTTTTCTGTGAATTTACCATATTTTGTTCATTAGGGTTTCTGATCTTTGTGTCCTCTATTCGTATCATGTTTACTCTGTTATTTCCTTTAATCACTTTACTATGTTCTAACTTGAATCCCTGATTTATGTGATTCTCTTACCCTACTTTGCCTATTCTTGCTTATGCTATGTTTGCTCTGTTCAGTTGCAATACTTTCCTTTGGTTAATATTGACTTCTAACGGAATCCGTGATTCCCTGTGATTGATACCCTCTATTCTCGACTGATTTCAATCTTTAAAATATTCTCTTGCCTTATTTTTGGTTAATTATGTTGTCAACTGATTCTCAACATTTGTTTCCTTAATTAGGACTCTATGAACCTAGCCTAATTACCAGCTCTATACTTACACTATTTTGAAGTATTTCCTTATTTGTTATGTTCCAATCATATGTTGATTTGCTTCCTTATTGGTTACCTGTTCTTATCGTTTGAAAGTCAACCCCTTAATTAGAGGAAGTAATTAAACTGATTGATTCTTATTCCTTTAATTGTTGCCTGACTTTGATCTGCACCTTATTTACTACTATTTTAAAATCTATATAGACCCCGTCCCCTTATTTTTTAAAGGACACGAATTGATCTATTAAAATCTCTCACTCACAATTAAAAAGAAACTCTGTGCTCTCTCTCTCTTCTGTGCTAGTTACTGCTATTCTATTAGCTGGTTGCAAGCCAAGGCTAACTATTGTGCATCTCCTACTTCCTGTTTGTGTTACTGCTTTCTTCACTTTACTGGTATGTTCTAATTTAGATTTCAGTCCTCAAACCAACATGTTTCTATTACTGTTGTATTTCAGTAAATTTCTAATTTGCTTTTACTTATTATTCGACATGTATCTAGGATCCTGAACTCCATTCACATGTTAAGTTAGGCTTTACTTGTTTATGACCAGCATGTTTCTGTATACTTAGCACCTGCTTCTTACGTGAATCTCCATGCCTATGACTGGTACATTAGTTTAATCATGGTCTTAGTTGTTTTGGTGTTAATCTAACCTAGTACTTTACTGTACCCCTAATCCTCTGAACCCTTTGGATCTTCTGATTGCATGCATATAGGTGTGTCTTCCTGCTACATGTTTGCCCTCACATGCTATGTATTTGTCCCTCAAATCCCATTACCTCTGTTTTGTGATTGTTGGACTATCCTTGGTCCTTTGTGCGATGTTGAACTTCTATTCCAATCAAATTTCCCTCTTCAAAACTGTTTTCTTACTTACCCTTTCCCAAAACAATTTTCTTACTTAAATCCCTTTAAAAAATAAAAAGCACTCTCACATATACTCTTAGAAATCTAGGTTTTGCCCCTTCTGTGTGAGCATTGCCTTGGGACGCTTGAGCTCCCTCTGAACTTTGACACACAGAGGCTGGCCATTCCACACTGCACTTACTCTATTGTGGCTATGAAATCTGGGTGTGAGCACTGCCCGGGAGCCCTTGAGGTCCTTAGGGAACTCTAACACACCCGGATTATGAGAAGGTTGTGAAATAATACCTGGCATTGAGGACCTGGAGACTTGAGCCTATTTTGTAGGCTCCGTATAGTTAACATCTTATTTTCCTTCTGTTTCAGTTATGTAATTCGTATTCAATGGCCTGTAATAATTAATTGTAAACAACTCTGGGGTCCGATAGTAAAAATGGGTAGGTGATATGCATGATGTAGTATAATTAAGGGTAGAGACCATGTTTCTAGTTTTATTATCTCTCTATGCACAATAGCAGCCATGTTTAGGTACACCATGCCATGCATTAGATATCATGCTACTTAGGATGTATGTGTATTCAGCATCTCATCTACGCTTAGAAATCCCGCATATAGGATAAGCAGTAAAATAAGTTGCTATGACGTGATTCTGCCCATGTTCTGAAATTTCACTAGAAGTAGTGTCTTAGGATAAATAAGCTGTAATTATGCCTCATCATGCTATGCACGTAGAGATCCTATTTTAGGTAAACAACAATTAAAATCCGTCACCTATGCTATTCCTGAAACTGTGCATAATGCTATGATTCTATGTGCATTTAGAAATCATGTTTAAGTTATTACGCATCATGCTGCATTAGATATCATGTTATAGGATCATATATATTTAACTGCATTTAGTCTAAACACAGAACAGATCCCTGATCTCAGCAACTGGTAATTAGTCTTTGTACATCTTCAACACCTAGAATTGCATGGTATTAGTTATAAACAACCTAGAGTCATTAACAAATCTGAATACCTGTTGCATGTTATCCAACACTTAGGCAAGCCTTAGGTAATTAACTTTAAAAAAAAAATAAAACCAGAACTGTCTTTGTGATCATGTTTAATTGTCAGCATGCTTAAAACTAGTAGGCAAGCCTGATCAAGACTTCCTCTCTGAGTTATGCAATAATCTGTCTTTGTGTTATCACCTAGATACTATGCTTTAGGATTCTGAATTAGTATGGACCTTAATTGTGTATGAGACATGCTGCTTATGTGTACTGTGTGTGGAGGAATATTTGAGCCTTTATCTGTTTTCTATGCTTTCCTTTATCTGCAGTCCTACTTGTTTTGTTATCTGTCGCCTTAGAATTTTACCTTTAAAACCTGAGGGTTTTCCTAGCACCTTCTTTAGGATAGGAGTCCTAATTTCCTCCGGGACTGATAGGAAGGGACGGGTAACAACATGCAATAGAGGTCGAGACCAACACTCGTTTTAATAACCTTACGGGGTGGGAAGGGTAGAATATGGATATGATGACTGGTGCGCTAATACCACGCGTAGCCCCTCTTCGAGGAGTGATTACCGGATATTGCATTGATGTGATCTATATTATTATAAACCTAGGACACCTTTATATGCTGGCTCATAATTCTTTTTCAAAAGCTAATCTTCTTTACTGTTTTCTGAACATCTACATGCTTAAGACTTAAATCCCCTCTTATTTGAGTCTTTACTTGTTATTTGCTAGTTGTACAAATTCACGAAATCATTTGGCCGGGAACCACACTTGTGGATCCTGAGGGGTGCCTAACACCTTCCCCTTAGGATAATTTGAAGCCCTTACCCAAATATCTGATTAGCAACGTAGTTATAATTGAAACCCTCAGGTGTCCTAACGCACCGTTAAAATCATTAGGTGGCGACTCTTCAAAATATGTAAACCCCTTTCCCAAAAGGAACGAGTTATCCCAATCAATGTCATAAACCCGATCTCTACGAGGAAAAAAGGGGTGCGACACCGGGACCCACCGTTGTGGATCTCGAGGAGTACCTAACACCCTCTCTTCGAGGTAATTTGAGTCCTTATCTGATCTTTGGTGACGTAACTAGTAAATCTGAGTCATTTGCAATAGGTGGCCTAACGCGCCTTAAACGGTAGGTAGAGACTCTCTTTTAATAACCATTCCTTCCCTTTTAAAAGAGTTGTCAATGTCAAAACCCGATTTCATGAGAAAAAAGGGGCGCGACATATACCACAGCACAAGATTTCAAATTTTCTAACAAAAGAAAAACTAACTATACCCAATTCAAGCAAAATCCTTATAAAAGAACCGCGGCACAAAGAAAACCAAGAGATAATTGTTACACTACCTAAGCAAAACAAACATACATGTACATATTTATATCTCTCACTCCACACTTTAAATTGTGACATGTCCCCATTACACACAAATAAAAAGCAAGAGGTAAAGAAAACCTCACTGAATTTTTTTCGTCTCCGAGAAATTATGAACTTTACCCCTAATTCTGAATTCATTCCTCATTTATGATATTTAGGGTTATTTGTGGATCTCATTAAGCCAAATTCTTTTGAAGATATCTGCAAGACCCTCTCTTTTCTTTCTTTCTTGGCCTCCTTTTGAGCGGTGAATTGTTCGTTCATGATGATCCTCAATTTGTTCATGCATTCTTTCACATGATTAATCCATGCATCTTCCTGTAAATTCCCAAAAATAAAATCCACATGATCAAGGTTGGAATAAGAAAAAAAAAAAGAATGGTCATGTGAATATTCCTGTGGTATGTCCAAGACCAATTATTTCTCATTCTCTTCTACAAAAGGTTGTAATCTGAAAAGGTGTATGGGCGTTTGGACTCTTATTTTATTGCTTCACAATCAACTAAAGCCTCATCTTCAGTCATCTCAATTGAATACGAGTATTCTTGCAAAGTGGTAAGTTCTCTCTGTGGATCTCATCCTCTTGGGCAGGTTCATTCTCACAAGGTATCTCCTCCATATATTCACCTTCACAATGCAATGATCTTTCTGAACGTATACTTACTATTTGACTCACTTGCATTGTTAGGTTCTTAATGACTTCATCATTTTTTATAAACCTTTCTTCAACACTATTAATGAACATGTACGTAAGTTCTTCTAAACTATCATTCTCTTCTCGATGTGGTTGTCTCACTTCACTTTCATTCCAGTCATAATAAGGGTATTCATACCGTTCAAAGTTAAGATTATGCTCATATGAAACCTCGTACATGTACAGACTAGAAACAAAGTGAGACTCTTCAAAAGATGAACCAACGGGGAGTACTTACCAGTTTGACAGTCAACTCATAAATGATTTCCACTATATTTAAAATAAATAACAGAGTTGTGATATGTTCAGGTGGTCATACTCCATCTTCACATCATTAGAGTTCAATATCAAGAATATTTCCTTCAAATTTTCTTCCTAGAACTTGTCAGGTACTATAAAAAAATCTTGAAGACAAGTTAACTAAACAAAAAATAAAATTAAAAAAGAAAAATAACAAAAGCTAATTCCTGAACTAGCACCAAATATTATTTGGAACGCTATTGATTGCCAATCCCCTACAACGGCGCCAAACTTTGACGAGCATAAAACACCACACAAAATTCGCTAGCCAAAGATAATATAGCTAGGACTATTGTCTCCACAAGGTTTGGATTTAAACAATGTTCAAGTAATTTCTAGCTTAATGCTATTCAGGATGATTAACACGTTGATTGGGACAAGTAATACCTAAACTAACTATGAAACTAAAATAATTTACAACTGATGATTCTCATGAATTCACTCGATTATTAGTTCAAACGTGTAGTCAAGAATCCTCTCTCGATTAAGTCTTAATTCTACGAGATGAACTAATAGAAGCATTGTGAACATATGCAAGCATGCATTTATAGATTATTCTTCAAGAAAACGTCCCTCGAATATTCTCCTAACTTGATTTAATCAACAATTCAACAAGCTCTTTCGATTACTTAAAATAATTACTGAATTAAATCAAATAATATAATGCAAAGATAATCATCAAAATATTATTTTTTTTGATTAAATAAACTGGTTAATAAAGTTGCAACCAATTCAAAGCTCCATAAACGAATTCAAGCGAAGAACTAGAGTTAAAATCCACAAATATCAATCAAAACAACATATCGGTCAAACCCTAGGCTATACTACTCAAAATTCATGGAGAAATTATCACAAATAAAGTTGAATAATAAGAAAACATGAATTCAATCCAAACTCGGGTGTTGAGTTGAGGAAAGAATGATGAATCCATGTTCTTTGAGTCTCCAATGCTCTTCCAATCTTTCGTAGGTCAAAAATCTCCTCAAAACGTGTTTTCAGTATATTTATACCAAGTAGGAACGAACCCGGATGAAACTACCCTCATCGAGCCGAATTGTGAAAACCTGCAAACTTTTTACACTTCATGTGTCGCGCAGCGCTATGTAGGTGTGCGTCGCATTAGTGCATTTTTCTCGGTTGTAAACTCTCTGAACTTAGATTGTCTAACAAACCTTTATACTAATGTGTTGCACTATGCCATGCGCTTTGTGTCGCACTAGTGTATTTTTTTGTCAGACCCAAAAACTACAAGTCTCTGAACTTCTCAAATTTCTGACGAACTTTATACTAATGTGTCGCTCTATGCCACGCCTTATGCGACGCACTAGTACATTTTGCTCTAGCCCTTGGGATTTCTTCCAACTTTCGTATTCAACGCCGGTCCACGAGCCTCGGACGCAAGCTCGATTTAATTTTTTGGGCTTTTACTCAAACTTCAAAGCTCCAAATTATCAGATTTAGCGCCAGAACATCTTGTTAACTCGGATTCATCTCCTACGAAGCATAAAATACGTAATAAGTGCAAATCACCATCATTTAAGATCAAACACGCTCAAAGTGCAAGCATTACAGTGCAAAATGCGGCTAAAATACGTGTTCGTAGCCTACCATCAAGATTCCATATTAAGCCAAGTGGCAACCTCACAATAGGCTACTTGGTAATTTAGGACAAAGTAAGTTAGGTTAGGTATTAATTACGTTTTTTTTAAACTTAAATTTTAAAAAAATTAAACTATGCATTATGTTTTGTTAGTAATTAGTTACTCTATTTGAATTAACAAATTTGGAGTTTTAACATTATTCTAAACTAAAAACAAAAATAATAAAAAGAAAAAAACCGCCAATACAAATTGTGGAGTAGTTTCTTCCTAATATGATAGTCTATATCTATAAAATACTATAAATATATTTACTGATATAGAAAGTAAGTTGATTTCAAATTTAAAGATAAAAATATTATTTTAAATTTAGAGATAGAAATATTTTAGTTGAGATAAAATAAAATTTCATTTTCTTATGGAAAATAATGCAAAAATAATAGTTATTAAAAATAAAAATTACTTATCTGTTTATATTTTGTAAGAATTCAAAATTATAATTAAATATGATAGTATTTCGATTATATATAAAATTCAAATTTTAAAAAAACTAATTATAATATTAAAAGAGAATGTATATAATATTAAAAGGACGGGAAAAAACGTCCAAATCAAGTCAAGTGTCAACCTCACAATAGGTAATTTGGAAATTTAGTACAAATTTAGTTAGGTTAGGTAATGATTAGATTTTTTAATTTAAAATTTTAAAAATTTAATTTACGTGTTATGTATTGTTAATAATTAGTTACTCTCTTTCAGTTGACAAATTTGGAGTTTTTNGGGTAGTTTCTTCCTAATATGGTAGTCTATATCTATAAAATACTACAAATATATTTATTGATATAGAAAATAATTTGATTTCAAATTTAAAGATAAAATATTATATTATATTAAATTTATAGATAGAAATATTTGAGTTGAGATAAAATAAAAGTTCGTTTGCCTATGAAAAATAATGCAAAATAATAATTATTTAAAATATCAATAAGCTTATGACAAAATAGTAAAATTACTTATCTATTTATATATTTTTTAAAATAAAATTATAACTTAAATATGATAGTATTTTGATTATATGTAAAATTCAAAATTAAAAAAAGTAATTATAATATTACAATAGAAAAATTTTACAAAGATGACAATGAGATAATATTAGGATATTTTAACTTTGAGTTAATTTATAAAAATAAAATAAATTAAATAACTAATACACAAAGGTATCATTGATAAATTTAGAAAATTGAAGTATTGTGAATAATAAAAAAACAAAAACAAAAAACTAAAAAAATGTCAATTCTGATTGAGGAGTAGTTTCTTTCCAATAAAAATTAATATTGGATATTTAAATTTCATACTTAATAAATCTTACTACAATTTTAAATTAGAACAAATTACAATTTTTATTATTTTTGAAGGAAAGATAAATAATTTGAATCTATGTGTTAAGATTAGAGTAGTTTTCAACTCTATTAAAATTAAAATTTGGATGTTTATCACTTTTTTATTTTCATTTATTTTTCTCTATTCTTCATTAATTGACAATAATAATACCAAACTTTTGAATTTGATCTAAATTTTATCCCACTGCATATCGTGAAAACAATATATATTATATAATTTTATTATTAAATTTTAAATGTACTTATCTATTTTTTTTACAGAAATAATAATTTATATTTTTTAAAATTATTTATTTGGAAACCTTTTTATTTTAATTTGGAAGTTACCCACACATAATTTAAATTTGTATATTATACTAAAAGAGTGATAGTGAAGCCTGAGGTCAAGTCAAGTATTATTTTGAGAAAGTGCTACTTCGCACTTTAAACGCACAATTTAACTATATTGTATGATAAAATTTAATCTATATCCATATTATAGATTTGTATATATAATTTGTAGTGCTAACAAAATTAAATCTAAAACACACAATATTTAATATTCTTATTAGATTATACCATTTCGAGATTTTGTATGTAGTTGAATTTACATAAAAGATATTAGTCTTGCATGGCATTATCGATTCACACAAACTAAAAGGTATATAATAAAGAAATAATTACATATAGCATATTAAAAAATTATTAAAATCAAAACTTTATATTAAAAATAAAATATAAGAAATTTCAATTTCTTATTCCATATATATATATATATATATATATATATATATATATATATATATATATATATATATATACATATATATATATATATTCACACACAACATATAACATAAATGTAAAATAAAAATATTTCTAGAATAAGAAAATATTATATTAAAAGAGAAGTAGTATTTATAGTACTAAGTGCTTGCTCATTAATAAAGAATAAACAAGGAATAAATAATTTATTTGATTACTATATGATGTGTATCCTTTGATGTTATATTAACTATTTAAATAATAACTAAAATTTATTAAAATTATATGATATATTAAATTATAATTTTATAAGATTAATATTCTGCTAAATTATTCACGCGATCGAACACTAGTTCGAGTAAAAATAATGAACTTTGACCATCTTGTCCATTAGCTGCACCGCCATCTTTAAGCCAGTCCCAACAACCTTCCGGCGAAATTGTCAAAAGATGAAAAACATGAGATAATGTTAGGGTCTGGGACTTCTAACCAAACTATGATTGAAAGATGATTTTAGCTTATAAGTATGTTGGGTATTTATTAAATACGTAAATAAAATAAAATATGCTTACAAGAGACTTTAATCGGTTTATAAATTTAGCCACACATTCTCCGTATCAATCTAATTGTCAATATTTATTTATCAAATTTCATAGAATTTTCTCATACCAATTAATGTCCAAAAGTATATTAATTAAATTCCTGTGTAGTATTACTATTACACCAAAATTTCGTCCAAAGAATTTTGTCTTAAATTCGGGAGGATTAAAAGTACTTTGCTCGCCGCAGGATCACGAAATTCACGTGGTCAAGAAACATCAACTTTTATTGACGTGTTTTTGTGATATTGGACTATAATAATTGTACGTTTTTTTTCTTCTTTTTTATTTTGCATATACTTTATGTGAGTTGACTTATAACAGTTCCACCACTAGGGTAAATCAGTAAATTCATATGGTTTTCATAACGGTTAGACTTTCTCGTGACGACAGACAGCGATATTTTTAATTAGGGGACCGTTAAGGTACCCTACTATATTTTACTTCCAAAAGTACCCTTTTAATTAAACTGTGGTTTTCCTATTGTTAATTATTGGAAAAGATTTAAGAAAATTGAGTTAAAGATAAGATTCAATTTCCCTTTTTTAGGGGCAAAGTGACCGACAAATGCTTTTGAACCATCTAGCTGATTATTCCAAACGGCAAAATCACACTTCTCAGTTTTCTGTCATTCTCCAGCAAGTTATATGATATTATTTCCTAATTACATTTCACCCCTTCCCATTATAAGTCTTAGTGTTTGACTAGAATATTTACTTGACATACTGTATAGTTACCTTGATATATCTGGTTGGCCAAGCTTCTAAAATTAAATTATTTTAAAAAGTAGTTTTTTTAAAAATATATTTTTTTTAAAGTATATTTGGTAACAAATAGAGAAACAGTTTATGCTTAGCTAATTAATTGAAAAGTACTTTTGATTTTTGAGTGGTAATTAATGTTTGAATAAGCTTTTAATAACTGTTTCTAAGTGTATTTTGGTTAAAAGTGCTTCTCAAAAAAATGTTTTTGAAGAGAAACTATTTTTTTAGCTTCTCAAAAACTACTGCTTCTACTTAAAAGCACATTTTCCCCTTCTAAAGCTTGGCCAAACACCTCAATTTTGAAAAAATAATATATTTTTAGCCAAAAAAAAAAAAATACACTTTTGACCCAAAAAATTTGGTCAAACAGGCTATAAGAAAGCACGACTCTTGTAGTTTATTATTTGAACTTCAAATTTAAAAACTTCAAAAGGAGATTACTTAATTTTTCACAAAAAGAATCTTGTGGATTGATGATGTAAAAATCATTGAATTATATCCTCAAATTTAGACAAAGAGATTTTTAAAAAAAAAAATAGATAATGAAGAGTTGAATTTAAGAAGTGGAAGTAAAGAGTAAAGCCAGCAACACTAACCAAGCAACTTTAGTAACACATTACCGTCTAATTTGCTTTATTGTAAAACAATTTTACGTTCTTTTGTTATCCATGGGACGGAGAGATCGGCGAGGAGGTCACTTACCGTATGAGGTAGAGTGGATGAAATGGAGATCTGGAGTCCTGTGTGATAAAAAAGTGCCTCCGTTACTCAAAGGTAAGTTTTATAGAGCGGTGGTTGGTCGGCCGTGTTGTATGGGGTTGAGTGTTGGCCAGTTAAAAACTCACATACCCAGAGATGAAAGTAACATAAATGAGGATGTTGAGGTGGATGTGCGGGCACACTAGGATGGATAAGATTAGGAATGAAGATATTTGGGAGAAGGTGGGCGTGACTCCTATTGATGACAAGATGCGGGAAACGAGACTCAGATGGTTCGGACATATTCAGAGGAGGAGCTTGGATGTCTCAGTAAGGAGGTGTGAGCGGTTGGCGTTGGTGGGTACGAGGAGAGGTAGATGGCAGCTTAAGAAGTATTGGGGAGATGTGATCAAGTGGGATATGACGAGGCTTCAGATCTCCGAGGACATGACACTCGATAGAAAGCTGTGGAGGTCGAGCATTAATGTTGTGAGTTTGGAGGTAGTTGAGCATATTTAGTCTACTAGTGTGAGGCTAGACTGATAGGATTTAATCTTAGATTGCTAGTGGTCAGTGTTGTGTTTACACTACTCTTCCGTTTTCATAGTGTCAAGCCTTATTTACTGGTCATTATTTCTGCCTTTCATCTATTCATTGGTTCTTGTGTTGTTGTTATTATTTCTATGATGATATTGCTATATTGTTTCTTTTCGTCTTCTTGAGTTGAATGTCTATCGAAAATAACTTATTTATCTCATCGGGGTAGAGGTAAGATCTGCATATACACTATCCTTTACAGACCTCACTTGTGGGATTATACTGGATCGTTGTTGTTGTTGTAATCTTATGTTCTTTTGGTTAAGTGCCCTCTCCTAGTTATGTTTCTTTTCTATACAATCAATCATTCAACATAATTGGGAAAAAAATCATTTAAGATATTAATGGATTAGCATATTACTGAAGCCAATTTATGTTTAAAAAAAAAGTTGTTTATTTTATTTTATAAAGTAACCGAACAGTTTTCTTGACCAAAACTCTGCAAAATTTGAAACAAACACCATTATTAGTTAGAAAAGCAAAAAAGGAGCAACAAGTGAAAGAAAATTCATTTCCAAAAAGGGGGCAAAAGTCATTTCACATGCAGATGCACAGTGTCACAAGCTGAGCTCCTNCCCCCCCCAAAAAAAACCCAAACGCACACACTTTCTATATCTATAGATAGATACACATATATAGAAAGAGAAAGAGAGAACCTAGAGAGATAAAACAGAAACCCCAGTCCCCCAGAGAAAAAGAAAAAAAAAACAAAAATAGAAAATGGCAACTCCAACCCAGTTTCCCGACGACTTTCGGTGCCCGATTTCGCTCGAGATTATGTCCGACCCGGTTATACTATCTTCGGGTCACACCTTCGACCGCTCCTCAATCCAACGTTGGCTTGACTCCGGTCACCGTACTTGCCCGATCACCAAACTCCCCATTTGCGACCCGGTTTTTCTCATCCCCAATCACGCCCTCCGCAGTCTCATTTCCAATTATACCCTCGTCTCTTTCCCGAAACCACTCTCTTACCCTGACCCACTATCCCTTATTCAAACCCTCATAGCTTCCTCTTCTTCCCCTTTAGATTCTAAGCTCAACACGCTCGACCAACTCAGTAAGCTCTCCAAGCGTGACTCTGCGATTCGTCGAAAACTCACTGAGTCAGGCGCCGTTTCTGCTGTTCTTAACTGTGTCAACTCGGACGATGACTCGGCCGGTGGGTTACAAGAAAAGGCGCTTCATTTACTGTTGAATTTGAGCTTGGATGATGATAACAAAGTGGGGTTGGTGGCTGAAGGGGTGGTGGGGAAAGTGGTGGCAGCGTTACGGGGCGGCGCTGGCGACTCCAGGGCGGTGGCCGCCACGGTTCTGACGAGTTTAGCGGTGGTGGAAGTGAATAAAGCGACAATTGGGGCGTACCCAGATGCGATTCTTGGATTAATTTCACTTCTTTGGGGTGGTAATGTTAGAGAGAGAAAAGAAGCTGCTACGGCTCTGTATACGTTATGTTCCTTTCCAGATAATCGGGTTCGGGTCGTGGAGAACCGGGCCGTTCCAATACTGATTCAGAATGCTAATTCGGGACTTGAGAGAGCTGTTGAGGTATTGGGCTTATTAGCAAGGTGTAAAGAGGGTCGTCAAGAGATGATGAAATTTGGTGGGTTAATTGACGTGTTGATTAAATTCTTGAAAAATGGATCTTCAAGAGCTGTGCAGTATGCTTTGTTGACTGTAAATTTGTTGTGTAGTTACAGTGAGAGAATGTGTGTGGTGGCTGTAAGAGAAGGGATGTTTGAGATTTGTGTTGGGTTATTTGAAGATGATAATGAGAAGGTGAGAAGGCATGCTAATAGCTTGATTAAGGTCTTGCAAGGCAAAAGATTAAGTCTTTGATTAAAAGATGTGAATTTTGAAAGTGTTGATTTTGATGAATTATGGAACTAAGCTTTGGAGGGGGAGGGTAAAGGTGAGTTTTGGGTTATCTCAGAATTAATTTTTGTTTTGTCGATTAGTGTTTCTTTGTACAAAAAGATTAGAATTTTAGGGCCAAAAAATGTGTATCTCTCTCTTGGATTTTATATTTTCAAAATAAAGAAGGAAAAAAAAAAAATCAATGGCTCTCTCATTGTCTTGCTCTCTGCCTCTCTCATATTTTCTTCACTTCTGTTAATGTAGAATTAAAAATCCATTCTTCCGACTAAGGATTTTCTATATTCTACTACAGTCAGTATCCTCGGTAGTAGGAGGATATAGCTGCTCATAACAGTATACTATAATAGAATAGTGTATAGTGGAGTAATTAAGCATAATTTTGGAAGGGTGGTGAATAAAGGAAAGATTCGGTCTGCCTATTTTTATCTGCAACAGTGTGTGCACATTGGTACACTTGCTAAAGATTTACTGTAATTTTTGAGCATGGTGGGATGCAACATGGCTCATTTGAGGTTCTTCTCTTGTGTTTACTCCCTCCTTCCCAGCTATGTGGTATGTTTGACTCCGCACTTAATTTAAGAAAGAAAACAACATTTTTGAACCTTTTGGTCTGAAATAAACCACAGCTATTTGTACGGTGGTAAATCAATTCGTTAAGGGTAAAGTAGAAATTTTAGAGATAATATCTTTTTTAATTTAAAAAGAGTGTGTCACATAAATTTTGATCGGGACGGATCACTTCTTCCTTTATTTGCTCTTGGATAGGGTCGATCCATCTTCTAGTGAACTTGATTTTGGGATTTCCGCGTAACATATTAAGATCCGTCTCACCCTCTCTATCATCTTTTCATTATTGCATTTGATGTCTTCTTTTACTGGATTGTAGTCTGCTAATGGCTAAACATGTTGCTGTTACTTGAGGTAGACAAGCTGAAAACATTCCTCCAATTTTTTCTCTTAGCCTCCAAATTGTTTAAAGGAATCATTTGGTGTTATACCGTTATGGGATGTCCTGTAAACTTGTTATACTTCTTTTTGTTAGTATAGTTAATCATTTGGTATTTGATACTCACTAATTCGGATTCTCATCGCATATGACATAACAAAATGAAAGAGCCTACCAGGAGTTTCTCCATTTTCAGGCTCAAAGCATCTTTAAATTTGTTACTGAATGTGCTACTGGTTCTTGAGGTAATAAAGCAAACTAAAGCATTTCTCCATTTTTCTCTCGCAGCCTCCAAATAGTTTTAAGTTTTAACAATCTTTTCATATTTTGTCGACTTATAGGTGGGCTTATAATGTAAGCAATTTCGCAAAAACGTGCATTAGAGACCTACTTTTTTGTGCAAAAATTGTGTACACTGTCAAGTGTTGTTATGCTCGAGCAACTTCCTTAGCTAGCCATTGCAGAAACAGACTGAAATATGGCTGATTGTGAAATTCGCAGAACACGGATTTCTCATGGTATATTCTCTCGGAGAGAGCAAAATATAATAAATGCACATCTTGTACTTCTTTTTTATTGTGGAATTATGATTATGTTATACACAAAAGAATTATAAAACATAGAATGGTGGGATGAAAATTGAAAACCTACATACCTATCCTTTAAATTAAATTCTTAGGTAAGAAATTTATTTCGGGATTTGAAAATAAGTATGAGAGTTGGAAAATCTTAGGTGACCAAGCCCGCACGCTTTGCAGATTCCTCTACTTGTTGAATTAAATACAGAAGAATTACAATCCCCGGAATATAAGGGAGAGCCGTCTCTTTTGGTAATGCCTTGTTGACAATCTTTCAGCACCTCCTACATAACGCCACCAATACAAAATTAATATTGATGTCTTATATATAGCTTTTGTTCACTGGTATATATTTTTCATTTTAATTTGTAATTTCAAGATTAAGTTATTAGATTTGCTGTGAACATTGAATGGAACTAAGTAATTTTGACAAAGCTCCCTGCATTTTTTTTATTTTTTTTTAATTATTATTGGTGACAAAGACCGTCTTTTTCCTTACTTTTTCTTTCTTCTTAATTCAAACTTTGTAGTAATTCAATTTTGAAGATTTTGTTCAGTTCTTCTATATGTGAACAATTTGATTTCCAAGGAAATTTTCAATTCAACGTCCCTTATAGATACCTTTTCCGGTCTTCCCTAAGAAAGTGCCAAGGCTATATGTTTTCTGATTAATTTTTCTTTTTTTTACTTCTTCTCATTCGTAGTGGCCGTAGGTTACATCCCTTTAGGAAAATCTTATATCATGGGCCTGGGTTTTATATTGTGGGTTTGATATGTTTGCAGGCCTATGAACCAGCCCACCATGGTAATCTAAAGAGAAATCTATATTTTTAGCCGCTTTCAAAAATAATAGCGGATAAAATGTAAGTTTTTTTTGTTATAAATAGAATTATATTTAAGGTGAATGCCTATATTTTAGAGAGATTTTAAGGTTTGTTACTTGGTGGCTAAGTCACTCTTTCCCTATAACTAGAGGGGTTCTATTCCATTGTAATTGATCTCAAAATCAATAAGAATTCTCTCTCCCTACTTTTCTGTGCAATACTCTTCTTCTTCTTTTATTGTTTTATATCACGTTATCAGCACGAGACTCCAACCAATTGAGTAGAAGCTTTTGGATTGAGCATAATGATTGTCAATTGTTCTGTGAACTTCCTTCGTGATTAAATTCAAGATTTAAGGTAAGTATTTTACTTTATTTTTCTCTTTTAAATTCTTGAAATTCTATAATTTGATTTTAAATACAAGCAAGACAATAAACTTTGATTTTAACTCTAATAGAGTTTGCAAGAAATTATAACCACCCGAAATGGTAAAATTTCTATGACTTGCCGTGATCAAATTCATGTATAATTGTAGGCAAAGAAGTGGAAACCCGTCCCATTGAATTTGCTTCATTCTCATTCCCTTTAAGAGAATGTGATAGCAATATGTGATAAGTCTGAAAGAAGACAAAATTATTACCGTGTAGGTATCAATGGATATGAATGTGGTAATAGACGAAATTACAATCGTCATCATTGTGATAATGAGAATAATAAGGATTCTCAAAATAATCCTTCACTCTGTGAAAGTAATATTTGTCATCGATTTGACATGAGATTTTTGTAAAGCATATATAGATGATTATGGTCCATTCATGATGTGACAACATCTGATTTATGAATACGTATTCATTCTTGGAAGAATATGAACGTGCTAGTGGTAGTTGATATACCACACTAATCTCTAAAAAAAAGATTTGAGATAAAATAAGAAAATAATTTTATTATTATGGCATGAATGGTCATTGATCATGTACCTATTGTGATTTGCCAAAATATTATGGCAATGTGATTACTACAGGGCAAAAGTAATAGAAGAAACATATCTTGCCTATAATGATTTTGATCATGACCATAATAGTATAACTTTCTCCTTGAAAGAGATATTCACCATATGGGTATTGATGAATATGTGGTAGTACAAAATTAATTGAAAGCTCCAGAAGAGCCAATTATACTAGTTTGGAAAAATAAAATTGATTATCAATAAGGTATGGTGCCGTAGTAAGTCTCAAAGAAACTTATTGAGTTTCTAAAGTATTCGCGAAAGGGATTGGTTATACTGAGACTATAAATAAAAGAAATATTTAATATCTTATATAACTATAACTTGTAGCAGGGTAATATATATGTGAAAAGCTACCCGCTTTATTCTCCAGTTTGTACTACACAAACAAAAGAATGCCACAATAATGTAGAAGTTTATTGATTTAAAAACCCATATCATAATAAACTTGGAGTTTATTCATAATTTCACATGTCATGGTCTAATCCTAAGTTTATCAATATTGATAATTTATCCGGTTCGCATAATTGGTTTATCCATGCTAATTTAAGTATGATGTGCAAAAATAAAAGAAAATTCACATGGGTAAATATTAAAGAACTAGAAAGTTCTGTATGAATTCTCTTATGTTGTTTGTTCTCATTAATTAATAGAACAACTAAAACTGGGATCGAATCCTATGAATGCTAGAAATATCAAAGGTGAATATGAGCCAATTCACCTGCCATGTATACCACATAAGATGCATATGTGAGATGGTTACATGTGGGATTATTACTAATCCACAACCTGATGTTTGCGAGGTAACTTGCTCAATAATTTAATTTACAGCATATTCCAGATTTTTTATTCAAGATAGTTCATCTTGATAAGTTGGTTTACATCACAGTTGGTTTAGCAAAATGATTTATTGAGTGCCTCCACTTAATAGCTAAACTATTGCTTATGAGAACAATGTTATATATCTCAATTTGATATACGTTATACACGAAGATATATTACATTCTTTCCTCACAAGTAGTTCAGGGTCAGGAACCAAATAATTTTATCTTATTATTATTGATGTGCGGTATATATTTTGATTAATACCATAACACACAAAGATGAGTTCCCAAAGTTGAGGAAGCAAGTTAGTTTTTCTAACATGAAGAGGAGAAATAATAAACATTTGAGAAAAAGTTACATGGAATGAATTATCACTTATATATCTAGATCCTCGAAAAAGATAATACGAACTTGAAGTTCATAAAAAGATATTCATTTGCAATATATTGCGAGACATGTCAGACGCATTTGCTGACCCAAAGAAAGTAACTATATTCTCACTGAAAATGCTCCTATTAGAATAAGTCTTAGAAGGACAAAGTCTATGGTACGCTTAAAGCGTATACACAAATCAGTTTCAAATAAAATTCTTGATAAAGAAGATGAGCAAATGATCATAATAAAGGAGGAAAGTGATCTAGAAGATCACATGACACAACACTTCATAAAATCTCAGAAGAGATTTAGGTACCTGAATATATTAATGAAGAGATTTATATGTTATGTCTATATGAAAATAAGGAGGTTGGAACCGATATAAAATATTTGTCGACGACATCTATAATAGCGTTAAATATATATATATATATATATATATATATATATGAGGACCTTAAGTTTGAAGAAACAATTCAAGTAGAATTGATTTCATATGAAAGACATATAGTTTTGGATTTGCAGTTCAAACACTTGAAAGTATAAAGTCAATGGTGTGTGCAATCACCTTTATCTATTTTGTATCTCTAGCATAACATGAAAACTTGTTGTAAATCTAAAGTCTATTTATATGGCTTATTTGACTATACTTATATGGCAATCCATGAACGATTTAAAATGCTGATAGCATATACAATTCTTGGAGAATTTTTTGGTCCTGGATTACAACATCCTAAGTATAATTTGTGCACATGTGTATCTTGCTATAACTATAAGCATGATAATGCGATAGTAAGAGTCTTTACCCCTATGTGAAGATATTGAAATGACGATTCCAACAAGATCATATGAAGAGAATACATCTCTATCAGGAATGATGATTTCAAGGTGAAACAAATTCATTCAAGTTAATATGACTGATTTATTTATCAAATCCATTCCAATAATTTTTGAAGATGGTGCACAAGATTGGAATACGAAGACTCAAATATCTGAATTGATGCTCTCATCAGGGGGAGTTAACACGCGTTGTACTCTTTTTTCCTTACAAGGTTTTGTCCCACTGGATTTTTCTTACAAGGTTTTTAACGAGACAACCAAAAGGTGTATTTCTAAACATGTGTACTCTTTTTCCTTTTCTAGAATTTTTTTCCCATTGGGTTTTATTTTAGTTAAAGTTTTAACGAGACACATTATTTGTTAAATAGACATTTAAGGGGGAGTGTTATAAATAAAATTCTATTTAAGGTGATACTTGGTGGTTAAGTCACGTTTTCCCTATAAATAAAGGGGTTCTATTCCATTGTAATTGATCTCAAAATCAATAAGAATTTTCTTTCCATACTTTTCTGTACAATACTCTTCTTCTTCTTTTTATAGTTTTATAACAATATATGTGTATTATATACATTTGGGTTGCGAATATAATTAGTTTCAGTCGACCGACCTATTTTGTATTTTGTCCTAATCCGAATATGGACCAGCAGTTAACTTGAGACAGATATTTGTTTCAAAGGAGAGTTTCATTATTCTTATGAAAAAACAAAATTTAGCAACACTCGATTTTTTTACCTATTCAATGAAACGTATTTATAGATGCGTTATTAGTTATTTCCTAAATTATGATTAGTTAATACATTGAGCACCTTAATTTATGACGCAGCAAAAATAAATTAATATAGCTTGGTGTAATCTTGGAGTGCGAGTATACTTTGACCTATTTATTGTCCCTAACGAAGGTAACGACATTCTATGTTGTGGGAAACAGAAATCATGCTAAGGTTACGAGTGAGTATGATAGTCAACTAAAATAATGAACATCTAAGAAAATAGGAAGCGTAAGTGAGTAACCTTTTATAAGTGATGACTCATGCTTGGTGGACCCTAGAAATTTGACTAAGATGACGAGCTTAATCAAATGCCAAAATGATCTGGATAATTAAAAATAAAAATTATTTATGCTTATAGAACAACATGTCCTAGTGGTAGATTCAAAAGAAGAAGGAAAGTGACATGATGTAACCCTCATAAAAGCCAACATTCAACTGAAAAGTGGGACGAATGCCATGATTGTTAAAGATATTCATATGTTTCTCCATCATCTTTGGTATTAAGCTTTATAGAGACACATCTTGTGTTATATATATTAGTAGTACTTCTGAAACAAGCAATGCTATTACGGACCAAATGATTTGAATCTCATGCCTGCAAGACGACATCCTTGTAGCACAATTCACTGCTCCTCTGATGGCTGATCCAATCACGGATTTGCAGGTTTAATTCTGTATAAATTAAAATACGTTCATATTAAATGATAGCATGAGAATACGACATGTGGAGCCGAAGACAGAAGACAATAAGGTCCAAAGGCAACGATCTCGTTTGTTATCGGAAAGAATGATATTCATAAAGGTAACGTTACAGAGAATATGGCATTCACTGCCTACAGTTACACATTTTTTAATGACCCTCATAATTTTCATTAAAGAGGGGTTTGATCCTAGGAACCTTGTTCCCTAGGTGCAACTATAAATAGTGGACTCTGTATGCGGTTAAAATCGAATATGTCCGATTTTAGGAGCTCGAGGGACTACCTCAAGATTAAGCTCATAATGAAGCGAGCTCGAGCTCGAAGATACGAAGGGTCGAGATTGGGCATGACCGACAATTGGTATTGAATCAGATCACGTATCCTTAAAATCACATTACAAGTTTAATTGTTACTCGTATTTCAAGGTAAACAGTTTGGCGCCCACCGTGGGGCTAAGGATAAAAGTGATTGTTCAGTTCTAATTCTGGTAAAACACACTATTTTACACTTGTTCTTGTCAAGAATTTTTATTTTCAGGTTGAATCATGTCAAACCCACAAAACACATCTACACAAGGCGACAACGGCCTCGGACTCCACGGAGAACGAGAATGTTATCGCTCCAGGAATCAAGGTGCCACAAGATGACCTCAGAGGAGCATCGCCCGTCAACCCGGTTGATGTTAGTTCACATGTTGCTTTGAATGCGGATTTAGGCGCAGACCTCGAAGGAAGTGTACACAAAGAGGGTCGAACTGACGGTCGAGGTACACATGGAAGAGGAGACGAGGGAGTGAGTCTCCAAGTAATCGCCATTGCTTAGTTGCAAAATCAGCACAGGGCACCAAATAGGGTCGAACAGGAGGTTACTCGCCGTACCGAGCCAGTGCCTAAAAGATCGGGTGATAACACTTCGACAACTGATCCTGCTATAATGAGGATGCTCGAGGAGCTTACTAAGAGAATAGAATTAGGAGAAAAGAAAATCGAGGCCAACGACAAGAAAGTGGAAAGTTACAACTCCCGAGTTGACCAGATACCGGGAGCACCACCAATCTTAAATGGAATGGATTCCAAGAAGTTTGTACAAAAACCATTCCCTTCGAGTGCGGCTCCGAAGCCCATCTTAAAATAGTTCCATATGCCCGATATACCTGAATACAACGGGACCTCTGACCTAAATGAGCACTTTACTTCTTACACGCGCTCCATAAAAAGAAATGATTTGGAGGATGAAGAAATCGAATCTGTATTGCTAAAGAAGTTAGGAGAGACCCTATCGAACGGAGCTATGATTTGGTATCACAACCTGCCACCGAATTCTATCGATTCATTCGCCATGTTGGCGGATTCATTCGTAAAGGCATACACTGGGGCCATAAAGCTTGCAACAAGAAAATCAGACCTCTCCAAAGTGAAGCAGAGGGATAACGAGATGCTAAGGGAGTTCGTATCTCGATTCCAAATGGAACGCATGGAGTTACCATCAGTCACTGATGATTGGGCTGTTCAGACTTTCACCCAAGGATTAAATGAACGGAGTTCGATAGCATCACGCTAGTTGAAACAAAATTTGATCGAGTACCCAGTTATGACTTGGGCAGATGTTCACAACCGATATCAATCGAAGATCAGGGTCGAGGACGACCAATTGGGAGCCCCCTCAGGTTCAGTGCATCCAAATCGGTCGACAGGTAAAAATCAGAGAGATGTTGATAGAGAATCAAGGCCGAATAAAGATCGGTACCAGCCATATGTTGCATATCGGAGGAATAACGGCCCGGGACGCAACTCCCCCTGGAACGATCGAAGGAGTGACCGAGGGAGAAATTCTCGGGGAATTTGGAGTAAAACCGGCTTCGACAAATATGCAGATCCCACAGAAGCACCTCGGCTATCATAGTACTATTTTAGCATCGATGCATCGGGGATTGTATCGGCTATCAGAAGAATCAAAGATACTAGGTGGCCCAGACCGATACAGACCGATCCTTCTCAAAGGAACCCAAATTTAATGTGTAAATATCATGGCACACATGGCCATAGGACCGAAGACTGCAGGCAACTAAGGGAGGAGGTAGCTCGATTATTCAACAAAGTCCATCTTCGAGAATTCCTTAGTGATGAGCCAAAAATCACTTCAAAGAAAGAGATGCCAACAGAAAGAACGAGCAAGAAGAACCTCAGCATGTTATTCACATGATCGTAGGCGGGGTCGACGTCCCACAAGGACCTATATTCAAATGCACTAAGGTGCCTATCACCAGAGAGAAACGGACTCGAGACTATGTGCTCGAAGGCACTTTATCATTCAATGACGAAGAAGCGGAAGGAATTTTTCATCCACACAACGACGCCCTGGTAATTCCCATTTTATTAAATAAAGTTCAAGTTAAGCATGTTTTAGAAGATCGTAAAGCAGCTCGGCATGTAGGATCAAATTGTACCTACATCTCGAGTCCTAAACGGCTTCAGGCTAGTGAAACAACGAAGGGGGAGATAATCCTACCAGTAAATGTGGCTGGAACTATCCAAGATACGAAATTCTATGTCATCGAAGGCGACATGAGATATAATGCACTGCTCGGATGGCCTTGGATCCACAACATGAAAGCAGTGCTATCGACCCTTCACCAAACAATGAAGTTCCCAACGACGGATGGTGTGAAAACAGTTTACGGGGAACAACACGCCGTAAAGGAAATGTTTGCGATCGACGAGGTGGCATCGATATCAACACCTTTGACTTCAGAAAAATCGAGCGCTAAAGATAAGCAGACGGCCAAATAGCAATCATCGTCCCTAGCCCCGATCAAATCAGAGAAATAGGTAATGGAAGAAGAAGAAGAAGAGTATTTTGTAACTCCTCGAACTTTTGTTGTTCCCGAAGAATCAGATGCAACCAAGTCAATGGTCGAGGAGCTGGAATAGGTGATACTAATCGAGTATCTGCCCGAACAAGAGATATACCTGGGAACAGGTTTGACCCCCGAACTCAGGAAAAAACTCATTCAATTTCTTACTGATAACATGGATTGCTTTGCGTGGTCCCATTTAGACATGACAGGAATTCCACCGGAGATAACAACTCATCGGCTGAACCTGGATCCCAAGTTTAGACCGGTAAAGAAAAAGAGAAGGCTCCGGTCCGAGGTAAAGCATGCCTTCATAAAGGACGAGGTAACCAAACTTCTCAAAATAGGATCCATTCAGGAAGTAAAACATCCCGAATGGTTAGCTAATTTAGTCGTAGTCCCTAAAAAGGGGAACAAACTTAGAATGTAAGTAGACTACAAGGACTTGAACAAAGCATGTCCGAAAGACTTCTTTCCATTGCCTAACATCGATCGCATGATCGATGCCACGGCCAACCACGAGATTCTTACCTTTCTCGATGCCTATTCTTGGTACAATCAGATCCAGATGGGCCCGGAAGATCAAGAAAAGACTTCTTTTATCACTAATTGTGGGACCTATTGTTATAATGTAATGCCTTTCGGGCTAAAAAATGCGGGAACTACATATCAACGCCTAGTTAACAAAATGTTCGAAGAACAAATAGTTAAATCAATGAAAGTTTACATTGATGATATGTTAGTTAAGTCCTTGCGCACAGAGGACCATTTGGCTCATTTGCAAGAAACATTCAAAATCTTGAGGAAGTACAACTTGAAGCTCAACCCCGAGAAATGTGTTTTCGGGGTCGATTCAGGCAAATTCCTCGGCTTCATGGTGTCAACTCGGGGAATCGAGATCAACCCCGATAAGATTAAGGCCATCGAGGACATCATCATCGTAGACAGTGTAAAAGCCGTACAAAGGTTGACCGGACGGATAGCTGCCTTGGGTCGGTTCATTTCGAGGTCATAGGATCAGAGCCACATGTTCTTCTCCTTACTCAAAAAGAAAAAATGACTTCGCATGGACTCCGGAATGTCAAAAGGCATTGGAGGAATTGAAATGATACTTATCGAGTCCACCTCTGCTCCATATTCCGAAGGCAGATGAGAAGCTTTATTTGTACTTGCTAGTGTCCGAGATAGCGGTAAGTGGTGTTCTGGTTCGAGAAGAGCAAGGTACGCAGTTCCCTATTTATTACGTAAGTCGAATCTTAGGAGACGCTGAAACTAAGTACCCACACTTAGAGAAATTGGCACTTGCATTAATAAGCACATGTAGAAAATTAAAGCCTTATTTCCAGCGTCACCCCATATGCGTGATAACCACTTATCCACTCCGAAATATTTTCCACAAGCTCGAATTATCGAGCCGATTGGCCAAATGGGTCGTCGAACTCAGCGGGTACGATATCGAATATCAACCCCGAACGACCATCAAGTCTCAAATTTTGGCGGACTTCATGGCCGATTTTACGCCAATCCTCGTACCTGAAGTGGAAAAGGAAATTCTACTAAAATTAGATACATCATCGGGCGTGTGGACCCGCTTCAAAGATGGTGCCTCGAATGTGAAAAGGTCCGGTCTCGACATTGTTTTGAAATCACCGAGGGACAGTATTATTAGACAATCTGTTAAAACTTCCAAAATTGACTAACAACGAGGCCGAGTATGACGCCATGATTGCAGGTTTCGAGCTAGCTAAAAGCTTGGGAGCAGAGGTCGTCGAAGCTAAATGCGACTCTCTACTGGTGGTTAACCAGGTAAACGGAACCTTCGAAGTTCACAAGGACAAGATGCAAAGGTACTTAGACAAATTGCAGGTAACCTTGCACCGGTTTTAAGAGTGGACTTTACAACATATACCTCGAGAACAAAAAAACCGAGGCCGATGCAATTGCCAACTTGGGATCATCGGTCGACGAAGATGATATCATCTCGGAAACTGTCATACAACTCTCAAGGTCTGTGATCGAGGAATGGCATGCTGAAATAAATTCTACGAGCTTAACCTGGGACTAGAGCAATAAATACATCGAGTACTTGGAGAACGGAAAGCTCCCATCGGATCACAAATAATCGGCGTCCTTACGGACTAAAGCCACTCGTTTCACATTAGACGAAAACGAAACATTATACAGAAGGACGTTCAATGGTCCATTGGCAGTGCGCTTAGCACCGGGAGATATTGACTATGTTCTGCGAGAAATCCACGAAGTCACTTGTGGAAACCATTTTGGCGCCAAGTCATTAGTTCGAAAGGTCGTCAGAGCAGGATATTATTGGGATAGCATGGACAAAGACTCTAAGGAGTTCGTTCGAAGATGTGATAAGTGTCAATGGTTTGCACCGATAATCCACCATCCTGGCGAACAACTTCACTCGGTCCTATCCCCGTGGCCATTCATGAAATGGGGAGTGGACATCGTCCGCCCTCTGCCATCGGCCCCAGGTAAAGCTAAGTTCATCTTATTTATGGCTGACTACTTCTCTAAATGGGTTGAAGCACAGGCCTTCGAAAAAGTCAGGGGAAAATAAGTGATAGACTTCATATGGGATCACATCGCATGCCGATTTGGGATACCCGCAGAGATAGTATGTGACAATGGCAAACATTTCATCGGCAGCAAGATAACGAAGTTCCTCTAGGATCAAAAAATAAAAAGGATACTATCGACACCGTATCTCCCTAGTGGTAACGGACAGGCCGAGTCAACAAACAAGACTATCATCCAAAACTTGAAGAAAAGGCTAAATGAAGCTAAAGGGAAGTGGAGGAAAATATTTCCCGAAGTCCTATGGGCATATCGAACGACATCGAAGTCCAGTAAAGGAGCAACCCCATTTTCCTTAGTATATGTCTCCGAAGCCGTGATACCAGTCGAAGTTGGAGAGCCCAACGCCAGATTTCGACATGCAACAGAGGAATCAAACCACGAGGCCATGAATACCAGCCTCGAGCTGTAATATGAAAAACGAGAAGCTGCACTCCTTCGAATGGCCGCACAAAAACAACGAATCGAAAGGTATTACAACAGAAGAACTAACCTTCGACACTTCAGAGTCGGAGACTTAGTCCTAAGAAAAGTCACCATTAACAATCGAGATCCTAATAAAGAGAAGCTCGGCTCTAATTGGGAAGGACCTTACCAAATCCTTGACACAGTCGGAAAAGGATCTTACAAACTCGGAATGATGAGCAGCGAACCATTGCCGAATAAATGGAACATATCGCTTCTTAAGAGATACTATTGCTAAGGTATGACTTTCTCTTTTCATTCTTTTATATACATATTCGGAAATAACTCATTGCAGGAGATTGACCTAAGTCATCGAGACCTCAGGTTTTAAAGTACGCGTTGCACTCTTTTTCCCTTAGATCGGTTTTTATCCCAAATGAGTTTTACCGACAAGGTTCTTAACGAGGCAACAACTATGTGCTGCTTGAGGATAATTCAATAGTATCTAAGGCTTCTTTGCAATGAACCTCGAATACTGGGGGGTATCACCCTCGGATGTTATGTGTTTGGGAACTTTATGTGTTCAGAAAATGTACCTCGTGTCAATGGTCCTCGATAGGAAAAATTTGTAATGGGCCAAACGGTCGAATGAACAGTGTCCATATAGATTAGCTGAGCCCCGACAAGACATGTACGCATGTATAAATTATTCAAAAAAGCATTCTTTTTTCTCGAACATCTCATGTTTCGAAGCAAATTATCTAATATACAAATCGCATACTTATGATTCTGATCTATTATGCAAAACTAACACTTGTGAAAAATGGCTCAAGAGCCAAGGGAAAACATACTTCGAACACTCAAGGACTGCATACTCGAGCTAACCAAATTCGAAGTCACAAGATCTCAAAGAGGCACCCCTTGATATAAAGGTCAAGACCACCATATTTGGGGACTAACACTTCGAACAAGTTCGAAGTATTACCGGAAAATAAGTCCAAGAGACATACTCGAAGGCTACATCCACATTAAAGTCTACGGCCATATTAAAGGCTACAACCAAAATAACGTGGCTCGGAGACCTCCGAATCCCGCAATAAATAAAAGGCCTTCAAATACTTTGAAAAATCAATTAATAAAAGGTTACCCTTGGCAAAGCAATTATGAAAGGGCTTCGATAAAATCAGCCCTCAAATAACTAAAAGGCTTTGATAATATCAGCCTTCGAAAAACCTCAATGGGTATCAAATCATCTTAATACAAACGCGTTAAGACACAAAAAAAAATGGGGTTCCGATCATCGAACCCTCAAAGAACCAATGGGTATAAAAAACATATGCTAAGGCATAAAGAAATTTTCACTAAGTCTTTTAGCCGAAAAGGGAAAAATAATAGCCATTTTCAGAGGCCAAATCGGCCCAATCTAAAGATCCTAAGGGCCAATACAAAGAGCCTAAGGGCCAACACAATTTGAGTTCGAGACCTTGTCCTCACTCGATTCAGACCCAAGGGTTCCGCTACCCGGAGCTCGAATAAAGTCAATTATAGCTCGAGGTTCATCGAAAAACTATAAGGGGTATATTGTTGTAAGCTCAAAACTTACCTATCATTTAATAGAAGCCTAATGGTTTACTTTATTCCAAGATCAAAATTGATCCATCATTTAATAAAAGCCTAAGGGTTTGCGTTACTCATTCGAACTTGGTTATAAAAGTAACACATCTATGGATTCGATCAAGCCCCCCGAGATAATGTCTCGAATGTATTTATGAGCTCAGAGACTTACCCTCGTATAACCCAAAAACTTAAGGGTTTATTTTGGCTACGAGTTGAAGATAGTAAAATTACAGCAATAAAAATTTTCAACATTTCCAATGAAGACAGAAAGCATATTTGGAATTAAAAGTTACGAAGGCATTAAAAAATAAGTCTTTCTATTATATGTCAAAAAACATGTACAAAAGGACAAGTCAAGGCCCTACAAAAAGAGAAAAGAAACTAAAATCTAACTACGATCGGGGACAGTTTCCTCGGGATTGACTTCTTTTCGAGCAGCTTCTCTGGGAGCAATTTCTTCTTCAGGCCCCCTATCGGATCCGCCTCAGCTTTCCTCTTCATCATCGTCCTCATCATCAGAAGAGGCAAGCTTCCTGGCTTCGACTTCAAGTTCTTTAGCCCGAGCGATTTCCTCGGATAGGTCAAAACCTCGAGCATGAATTTCCTCGAGGCTTTCCCTCGGGATTGGAACTTTGCCAAATCATTGCTCTACTGCTCCCGGTCAGATGCCTCCCTTAGCTGTATTTGATCAGCCTCAGTGTCAGCCATGTACATGGAAATGGACTTGTTCACCATGACCTTGGTCTTGTCAATCTCTGCCTTGGCCTCAGCAAGCCCAGTTTCGAGTTCCTCGACCCTCTTGGCCTGGTTCAAGCTCTTCTCTTTAAAACTTCAAAGTTGCGCCTCAGCTGAGGATAGTTTAGCCAAGGCTGCCTCCTTTTTCGCAGCTAGGCGGTCCATGCTCCCTTTCTACCGATCACAATCGGTCTTGACCTGATCGACCTCTGCCCGAAGCAGCTCGATCCTTTCTAATTTCTGCAGTAGCTGAGAAATCAAAGTATTAGCTTCCACAGTCGAGTTGATTCCATACTTTATCAGAAGGGAGGTTACCTGCTTATCCAAGTCGGCCTCCTCTTCACGAGCCTTGGCCAGGTCCTCTTGAATATCCTTTATGACCTCGTCCTTTTGGCCACAAAGTATCTTCAGAGCATTTCTCTCTTCCCAGACCTTCTGGAGTTCGGTCTAACGCTGACTAAGGTCATCTCGGAACTTAGTAGACGCCTATACAAGGGAAAAAGCACAAGTTATATTTATGAAGAAAAAAGCGAAATAACTAACGAGCAACTGGAACTTACCCGAGAAAACAGACGATGGGCTTCCGCCATAAGGATCGAAGCGTCATTGATGTCAGAGGCATCAACCCCCACAAAGCAATCTCGGAAAGGATCACCTACGCTAGGGCCTCCGCCAATCTGAGGAGTCTTCAGCCCTCGGGCCTCCCTAATTGTCTCTTCAGAAAAGACCAGCAACGAAGGAAGTTGACTTATTGTCATGGCCTCGAGCGAATCGCTCGGAGCGCTCTGACCGATTTTTTGATTTTCGGAACCGACCCTGCTTGGTGTAGAAGTTGTTGATCGAGAAACAACCTCGACCTCTAGAGACTCGGGATTCGCGCCCGAATTTTTCTTCTGAGTCTCCTCGGCACGAGGCTTGGTTACAGCAGGTGGAAACTCGGAAGGTGGGGAGATTTCGATGGCCTTCCTAGGGCGGACCATCAGCGCCAAAGTATCTTCTTTTTCTTCCTCATTTTCATCTCTCAGTTTTTGGACCGTGTCCGCCGAGAGAGCAGCCATATTTCTCCTCACCCTTCGAGGATTGGGTTTGGGACCTCGGACTGCGAGGCATCCTTTATCTTCTTATATTTTTCCAGCTTCGGAGCCGGGGACTTGGCTTCTCCTCCTTCACTTGAAGGCCTTAGAATGGCATCCTTGGTCAGACCTGCATGAATGAAGATTAGTAATGAACAAAGCTTGTAGTCACTTCAGAATACTTAGGAAGAGATCTTTACCATGGTTATTGGCCTCCCACTTGACCTTTGCCAAATCCTGCCATGGTCGTTCGGCGCGAGTAAAAGTAGAGGCAAGCTTTTGGACCCAATCTTTGAGTTCGGGCACCGCTTGAGGCATCCAAGAGATAGTTGCATGTTAAAGGGAAATATTAGGCAAAATTAAAAGAAACACAAAAATTGAGATATAAAGATTCACTTACGATCGAGGTTCCATTCCTCAGGGAATGGCATCTTCTCCGTCGGTATTATATCACGGGTCCTCGCCTGTATGAATCGGTTCATCCACCCTCGATCTTTATCCTCGTCGATGCTCGAGAATAAAGTCTTTGTTGCTCGACATTGAAGCTTAATTATCCCTCGATAGAGTCGAGGCCGATTGTCACGACCCCAAATTCCCCCAACCTTAGGGATCATGATGGCGCCTAACACCACACTTGGTAGGCAAGCCAATGTTAGAGTTCGCTCAACTATTTCCGTTAATTAATTATTTAAACCGGATAGAACAATTTTAAATTAAACTCGATCTAATGGATTTCAATAAATAATTCCAAATATAAAATAAATAAACAATAAATTAAGAGAGCAACGAACTAAATAAATAAATCTAGAACTACCCCAGAATCTGGTGTCACAATTCACGAACTACTAAAACATACTACAAATACTGGGCTGAAAGAAATAGTGTAACTGTTCTGAATATACTAAACAGTTTTATAAAAATAGGAGAAGACTCTCGAGATCTGCAAACGCCGACAGATATACCCGTGTCTCCGAATGAATAGATGGTTGCTCTAAATATCTCTACTGCTGGCTAGTACCTGGATCTGCACAAAAGAGTGCAGAGTGTAGTATCAGTACAACCGACCCCATGTACTAAGTAAGTGTCGAGCCTAACCTCGACGAAGTAGTGACGAGTCTACGGTGGGGCTTTAGCAATATAACATGTGATAATAAGATATGAAGCAAGAAGGAATTCTAAAGAAATAATTAAATACTGCAACGACAATAAAATAACTCAGCCGCCTTTTTCAGGTCTCAGCTATAACCAATTCTCAAAAAAATTTCCAAGTTTCCAAACTTTAACTTTAAATAAAAGTAGTGCCAAAAATATGAAAAATAGTAAAATAAACATTTAAGTTTTTCAAATCTTTATTTCTTTGAAATTCAGTAAAAATATAAATGTCCTCACTTATTGCTCCTTGTTGCGACGTGCAACTCACTCCCACCTGTCCACCCTTATTGCTCCTTCCTAAATATATCACCTTTATTACTCCTGTTGCGGCGTGCAACTCGATCCCACCTGTCCACCCTTATCACTCCTTGTTGCGGCGTGCAACCCGCTCCCACCAGATATCTCATATCAATTTATTCATAAATTTCACAATTTAGGCCAAGTCTTTCACAATATTTTTGTCTCAATAATTATAAATAAGAAACTGTATTTTTCTCATAACTTCATCAATATCCTCTCAACCATGAAACCAACAGGAACATAAATATGTATATATATCTCGTAAAAACAATACCAAACCGCTCAACCGTTTTGTACCACAAGGGAACCAACTAAAACAACCAATACTCTTTCCAAAATAACCACAACAATATTTAACAACAAAATAACAAGACCAAGTAGTCATAGAAACAATAATGAACATAGAACAATTAAGACAAGAATCAATTAAGTTGGAAACGAGAAAGGGATCATATTTATCAGGCAATTTGGTGGTGCATAGATACTCGTCACCTCACCTATACACCACACACATGCATTTTACATAGCAAACAAGTGGGGATTCCTGTTCCCTCAAGTCAAAGTTAGACCAAACACTTACATCAATTTCGTAGGCCACTCACTGCTCAATTATGGCTTTTCCTTTGGAATTTTGCTCTAACTTGCTCGAATCTAATCATAATTAACTCAATGTCATTGATTAAGGCTAAATGAACTAACTTTATTGAAAATTAAAATTTTTCCTAAGTTTTCTCAAAAAAGTGAAACCCGACCCCGGGCCCGCTTGGTCTAAACTCGGGGTTTGGACCAAATTACGTTTACCCGTTCACCCACGAACCCAAATATACAATTAGTTTCGAAATCCGACCTCAATTCGAGTTAAAGATTCGATTTTTACAAAATTCCCTAATTCTACCCAAACCCTCAATTTTTACCATGAAAGTTCGTAGTTTTTGATTTAAAAGTGATGAAAAATAATGAGTAATTAAAAGAGTAAAATTTAGAATTGATTACTTATGACTTGGGAATGATATTTGGTGAAAAAATTCGTTTCTAGGGCTTTGGGGTTCGAAAATTTGTAGAAGAAGAAGTCTGCCCGTTTTATATATATTTTTCTGCCAGCTATTCTGCCTCGTTTATCGTGCCAAATGACCCCGAAACTCGATTTTATCCCTCCAATGGATTTCTTGTGAAATTCTAGTCAAGTTAGGCTTTTGAATCACTCAATTTGACCTTATAATGAAAAAGTTAGGTTTTAATATATGCAAATAGTGCAGATTTTTAATACGCCGTCAGTGGCAATTTTGTAATTAACCTGAAAAATCTGGCAACCTTAGTAAAATGACCATAAAATCCTCATACGATGGCCAAATTTGATGATTCTTTTTGATATGGATCCGTAATTATACGGATCTAATACTTCATTCAAAACAGAAATCGGAACTCATTTGTTCAATATGATATCATTTATGCTTGAAGAAACGACGTTGAAGCATAAGAAAGAACGAGCGCAACACAACCCAAACCTATTTGAAACTCACCCGAGCCCTCGAGGCTCTAAAACAAACATGCACGCAAGTATAGAAGCATTATACGGTCTTTCTCGTGCGATCAAATCATGAAAATAACATGTAAAACTATGAATTAAACCTCAAAACTCATTATTTTTCTCAAGAACACTTAAAGTTCACTATTTATCAACCGAACGTCTGAATCATGTCAAATAAATTCCGATTCTCACCAAATTTCGCAGACAAGGCTTAAATATCATAACAAACCTGTATCGAGCTCGGGAACCAAAATACGGGCCCGATACCAACGGTTTCAAACGTTAATTCATTTCTTTATTTCATTAATAATTCAGCAAAACAATTTCTTTCAAAACTTGATTTCTAAGGCTTGGGACCTCGGAATTCAATTCCGGACATACGCCCAAGACCCATATTTTACTGCGGACCTACCGGGATCTTCAAAACAGAATCGGGTCTGTTTGCTCAAAATGTTGACCAGAGTCAACTTTTATCAAATTTTAACTCTAGAAATTACTATTTCTCATATCTTCACATAAAAGCTTTCGCGTTTCACGCCCGGACTGTGCATGCAAATCGAGGTATTTAAAATTAATCTTTTTAGGGCTATTAAGCCTAGAATGGAGTCTAAATTCATAGAATGACCCCTTGGGTCATCACAATCTCCACATCTAAAACAAACGTTCGTCCTCGAACGGACATAGAAAATTACCTGAATTGACAAACACGTGTGGATCTCTACTCTGCATGTCCGAATCGGACTTCCAAGTAGCTGCCTCAACGGGCCGGCCTCTTCACTGCACTCGAACTGAAGGATAACTTCTTAGATCTCAACTGACGAACCTGCCGGTCTAAAATGGCTACCGACTCCTCCTCATAAGTCAAGTGTTTGTCCAATTGGACAGAGCTGAAATATAACACGTAGGACGGGTCACCGTGATATTTACGGATCATAGACACGTGGAATACCGGATGAACTGAGGATAACCCTGGAGGTAATGCAAGTCTATAAGCTACCTCCCCCACTCTATCAAGAATCTCAAATGGCCCGATATACCTAGGGCTCAACTTACCCTTCTTCCCAAATCTCATAACACCCTTCATGGGCGACACACGAAGCAATACTCTCTCTCCAACCATGAATGCCACATCACGAACCTTACGATCGGCATGACTCTTTTGCCTAGACTGATCTGCACAAAGTCTCTCTTGAATAATCTTGAACTTATCTAAGGCATCTTGAACTAAGTCTGTACCCAACAACCGAGCCTCTCCCGGCTCAAACCATCCAACTGGCGATCTGCACCGTCTAACATATAACGCCTCATAAGGATCCATCTGAATGCTCGACTGATAGTTATTATTATAAGCAAACTCCGCTAACGGCAAGAACTAATCCCACGAACCTCCAAAGTCAATAACATAAGCGCGGAGCATATCCTCCAATATCTGAATGGTAAGCTCGGACTACCCCTTAGTCTGAGGGTGAAATGCTGTACTCAAATCCACTCGGGTACCCAACTCACGCTAAACTGCCCTCCAAAAGTGTGAAGTAAACTGCGTACCCCGATCATAAATGATAGACACGGGCACACCATGAAGGCGAACTATATCCCGAATATATAACTCAGCCAACCGCTCTGAAGTATAAGTACTTTCCACATGAATGAAATGTGCTGATTTAGTCAGCCTATCTACAATAACCCAAACCGCATCAAATTTCCTCTTAGTCCGTGGGAGCCCAACAACAAAGTCCATAGTGATACCCTCCCACTTCCACTCAGGAGTCTCTATCTGCTGAAGCAAACCATCGAGTCTCTGATGCTCATACTTTACTTGCTGACAATTTAAGCAACGAGCCACATACGCAGCAATGTCCTTTTTCATCCTTCTCCACCAATAATGTTGCCTCAAGTCTTGGTACATTTTGGTTGCACCGGGGTGAGTCGAATACTTAGAACTGTGAGCCTCCTCAAGGATCAACTCACGAAGGCCATCAACATTAGGCACACATAACCGACCCTGCATCCTCAAAACACCATCATCTTCAACTGTAACCTGCTTAGCACCACCGTGCCGAACTGTGTCCCTAAGGACCATCAAATGCGGGTCATCATCCTGCCGCTCCCGGATACGCTCAATAAGAGAAGACCGAGCGATTGTACAAGCTAGAACACTGCTGGGCGAAATATCCAACCTCACGAATTGATTAGCCAACGTCTGAATGTCTGAAGCCAATGGTCTCTCACCAACTGGAATATACGCAAGGCTGCCCATACTCACCGCCTTTCTACTCAATGCATCGACCACCACATTGGCCTTCCCTGGGTGATACAATATGGTGACATCATAATCTTTTAGTAACTCTAACCATCTCTGCTGCCTCAAATTTAGATCTTTCTGCTTGAATAAGTACTGGAGACTACGATGGTCAGTAAAAACCTCACACGACACTCCATAAAGATAGTGCCTCCAAAATTTTCAATGCACGAACAATGGCTGCCAACTCTAAGTCATGAACATGGTAATTCTTCTCATGGACCTTCAACTGGCGAGAAGCATATGCAAGCACCTTGCCATCATGCATTAATACTATACCTAATCCAATACGAGATGCACCCCAATACACCGTGCACAATCCTGAACCTGTGGGCGTCACCAACACTGGCGCCGTAGTCAAATCCATCTTGAGCTTCTGAAAGTTCCACCCACACTCATCTGACCATTTGAGTGGAACACCCTTTCGGATCAATATGATCTTAATAGTTGTTCACAATCAATTACAAGATCACCCAATAACTTCACGTAACAATAATCTCCTTTCTACCCTTCACAATACTGATAACGAGATGTGATTTATGAAGACCTCATAATTATATACCCGAATTAATGTGTCTCATTTAATGCCACACAGGTGTGCACATACCTCGTAGGTCAAAGCTCAATAATTATAACACGGATTTGGAAAATTATGCACAGTTAATTAATTAATTAATTTATTTATTTATTTAGATTATCATCATTATTTTATACATAAATTGTTGAATAAGCCTAAAAGGCATGACTCCCTACCAGTACTATAGTAAAAGTTTAATTCACAAGGGAGAATTTAAACACAAGATTTCCATCACAAGGACCTCGTCCTTACATACGTCCACCGCGACTCGTAGCCCAATTTAAACATCTCAAATCATATTAAAATGTGAGGATCTCGTCCTCAATTCTGAATCACTAGAAACATGCGTATCGTGCCAATCGAAACATTCCATTTCCTTCCTTTAAATATTTTCCGTTAAACAAAATTACAACACGTAATGATAGACACGGTTATCTCCATAGAATTGTTCAATACAAGTATTCACATAAGTAGATTTAGAGTTACGAGGCTCACCCGAGAGTGGAGCATATTGGAAGAATTTTATTAGATACGCATAACCGTATTAAGTTCAGGAAATCATCACTTTATAATAATTGGAGACCTCACCCATACCATAAAAAATATATCAACAGGCTGGGTCTCCACCTCTAGGAATCTGACCTCCACTTTCGACATTCCAACTCCTTTTTCCCTAGCTGGTCATGTGAGTTGAGTTATAACTGCAATGGGGCACCTGGTGGCATATTCTGACCGTCATATGACCTGACGCAACCGTTCAAACCTTATTCGCCACATATTATGGAGAGTCCGAGAAACAAATATTTCAAAAGCATTTATGAGAACTGAGTCAAGTAGTTGATGTTGCACTGGTTGGTCGTCCTCTTCGTAGGCTTGCCTCAACCACCGGAGACCAATTTCTCCTTTACCATGTTGACTCAACATCGTTGAGCTACCCCACTTATTCATATACTCTTCGTTCTTCTTTTGGGGTAACTCTCATATCTATTGACACACAATGATTAAAAAAGTAGAGCTCTATACCGATAAATCTTGGCTCGAACCATGTAGTCTATAAGCTTGTTAATCATTGTACTCCCTCTGGAGCACCCCAAAATCCGCAACAGTGACTTCCGCGCTGAGTAGACCTTCTTTAGATTTAAATTTGTTTGGATAACTCCTTTGGTACTGAGGTATAAGGTTATTAAGGAGGCAGACATACCGCAAGTCCCAGCTTTATCTCTTGAAAAATCTCAGGCCTTATACATTCCAAGCCAAAACCGATATAACACATGACCTCGATACCAATGCTTTCAAACGTTAATTCATTTCTTTATTTCATTAATAATTCAACAAAATAATTTCTTTCAAAAATTGATTTCTAAGGCTTGGGACCTCGGAATTCACTTCCGGGCATATGCCCAATACCCATATTTTATTGCGGATCCGGGTATGTTTGCTCAAAATGTTGACCAGAGTCAACTTTTATTAAATTTTAACTCTAGAAATTACTATTTCTAATATCTTCACATAAAAGCTTTCGGGTTTCACGTCCGGAATGCGCACGCAAATCGAGGTATTTTAAATTAATCTTTTTAGGGCTGTTAATCCTAGAACATAGTCTAAATTCATAGAATGACCCCTTGGGTCATCATACCGATACATCCGTATAAGGTGATTTAGGGTGAACTCCAATCCCCTGGCCTCGTTGGAGAGAAAGCGCAACATGATTACAATGCTCCATAATGAAGGGTGGATCTGACCGAGTGTGACTTCGTACCTTCTGCAGAAGTCAAAAATCACGGGGTCGACGGGACCCAGTGTGAAGGGGTAAGTGTAAACACTTAAGAACCTCTTCACGTATGTGGTCATGCTCTCTTAAGGGGTAGGAATGGGCACCACTACCTCAGCACCCAATTCCCAGTCCTTTTTCATGGCCTCGATGCGGCTCTTTTTAATCGAGCACATGTACATCGACACATGATTGCATCGGTCCGGCACGGATGAGGGGTTCTCGACTTTGAAGTCGGAATTCAGAACGCATGGGCCCGGAACATACTTATGGGGTGCCGGCTCCACCGACATTTTATCACCCGCCGATCGGGAGAAGGAAGATGAAGCCTTCTCTTTTTACGGCACAGTCTTGGAGGTTTTTGCCATTTGTATATGTATAGAAGGTCGAAGAAAGGTATGAAATTGGTGGCTCTGTTTAAAACAACGGCGGCGTAGCAAGCTGCAACAAAATAAGGATGAGAAGAGTTTGAAAGCTGAAAGTTTTTATCAAATCAAAAGTAAAGTTTGGATCAATGAAGGAGGTGATATTTATAGGCTTGTGGCGACGGTTCAGTGGCACTAGTGGCCGACCGACGTCTGACATGCATTGATGATTTGAGGAACCGAACTGACGGGACGTTTCGGTCACATCCATCTCTTACGTCACGAAGACGACGTCATGATCGAGGTATAAAGGAATCGAGGCTCACATCGTTTCTTATCATTTCATTCTAAGAAACGTGGGGACTATCTGTATGCGGTTAAAATCGAATATGTCCGATTTTAGGGGCTCGATGGACTACCTCGAGATTAAGCTCATAATGAAGCAAGCTCGAGCTCGAAGATACGAAGGGTCGAGATCGAGCATGACCGATATCGAGCAACGGAACAACGAGATATCAGCGATCGACCATAGATTTTGGCGGGAATCTCGGGAGTGACGGTACCGCTAACGGTTATTGGTATCAATCATGGATTTTATCTCCGAAATTAGAGTTGTACCTTATTTAGGATTAATCTACTATATAAAGAGGAACCCTGTTCATCTGTAAACACATACACTTACTGAGAAATAATACTACGCTACTCTTTACTTGCTTACATTTTTTCTACTGTTCTTATTACTCTTAACATTTGACCTCGAGCCTGCTCCTAGAGGTCGACGAATTGCTATAATACTAGTTTGATTTATCTTACCGTTCAATTCATTTATTTAATCTGTCATTTATCAATTGGCATTGAATCAGATCACGTATCCTTTAAACCACATTACAAGTTTAATTGTTACTCGTATTTCGAGGTAAACTCGCTCTACAATCATTGTAGAGGACACGAATTTTCTGACAAGCATACCCTATACTCTGTTCAAAACTCAATAAAATTTTACCTTCTTACTTATTTATATTGCTATTACTGCATCAGGAAGCTTTCCTCCCAGAACCAAGATTTCTGATGTTTTATCTCAATTTCAAGGCGAAGTCTTACATTTTTTCCAAATTTATTTATCATTTTAGGATCAAAATGATTCACTTGTCTATAAACCATGTATAAATTCAATTGTACCATTTTGGGGGCGTGAAATATAAGTATAATTAGTGTTTGTTGTACATTTCAAAATATAATCTCACCTCAAAACTCACAACGTCTAAATTATGAATTCACTATTACTTTCAGGGGTACATCCGATTTACGCATCCAACCAATTAAGAGCCTTTTTGGCAAGATTGTGGGAGGCAAAACTATTCTTATAAAAGAAGTACTTTTTTGGAATTTTAATGTGCTTGGCCAAGCTATAAAAGTGCTTTTGAGTAGCAACAAAAGTATTTTTTCTGCTTTAAGGAAGAAGCTATAGATTATAGCTTCTTCCAAAAAGGAGAAGCAGTAGGAGAAAATTAATTTTTTAAGACAAAATATCCTTACTATAAATATATATATTTTAAATTATCCTTCATTAATTTAACTTCGATAGCTGGCGTAAACACCAAAAATCAAAGTCATATTTCTCCTTTATTGAGCAAGCTAAATATGATCAATATTTATTATTTTCAGTAACTTATATTTAAAAATTTTAATTTTAGAATAAAAGCATATTATTTTTATATGATTTTAAAATTTTAGTATTTTTATTCTCCTTCGGCTATTCTTCTTTATAATAATCTCTCTAATATAATGGATGTCCCCTTTTATATAGGATTTATGACGTAAAATTTTAATAAATACTGAAAAATTTTATTTTGATATATTTGAATTATCATGTAAACAGTAAGTAAGACTAGATACCCAATATTATTGATTTGGAAAACTATATTTATACTGATTAAAATCTTTAAACATATTTTTTATGTTTTATATTCTAATTAAATAAAATAAAAAGTTAATTGAATTCTTTTATAATAATTATTTAAATTTACTTCTCTATTTTAGATACTACTTTATTTCTCTCTTTTAAATATTACTAACCGCAAGAGCATTATTGTCTTTTTCGTTATTTAACACTTTGAGCAAAAATACTTTTCTATTTCTATTATATAGAAAATGAAAGATGGTTGACAAAGGGTATATATGTCATTTCATAAAAACTCTATATTTGTATTTTTTTAAATGAAAATCTATGTCCCCTTGATACACGTGGATCCCACATTCCTCTAGCTACAACTCTCTTTAAATGCACTATGCATGTGTTGATTAGACTGTTTGTGCAGTGCAAATGCTCATTTCCAACATTTTTCTCATTTTGAAAAACTATTAATTTTGTTTTATTCAAATAGAAGTTTCCATAGAAAAAAGAAAATTAATTTTTAAATAATACCGCAAAAAAAAAAAATGTCGATATTTACAAGATTTTCATCGTTACTCATACTATCTTAAAGCAATTTGAAAATAAAAATTAAATGGTTTTCATCTATCCATACTATTTGAAGGCAATTTCAAACTAAATATTTTCATATTTAAAAGTAATTTTAAAAAATATAGCTTGTTAAACCTCAAAAGTTAATTTAAGTAATGAGATTTGTTCCTACTGTACTAGGAGGCTAAATCTTATATACTTAATTAATGTGATAATTTAATCTATATGGTTTGAACTCTATTCTTCCATGATAAGTTTAACTATCAATAAATTGTCTTAAACATTATTTGTTATAATTTTTATATTGTTTCATTATGAAATTTAACACATGCTAATTCCATAAAAAATAAAAATATTCCTCTCATCTCCTTAAATTAAGGAAAACAGGAAAATCTATATATTTTATATAGAATTCTATCAAATATTTATTATTCTATCATCAATTAACATCAATTTAAACGAGTTATAATAAAATATAATTTGAACTACTATATTGAATTACTACAATTTATACCATATTCATATTTGTTTAAGTGCCTGTTATTCTCTTTGTTTGAAGTGGTAAATTGCCTCATTAAGAATTTCTCTTAATTTTGATGTATACAAGATATAAAATCATTTTTTTTCCATCTTTTATTGTATTGTAAATAATGGTGTTGTTCGTTTAAACTTTCATCAAGTAGTTAATTGTTTCCACTATTGAAATACTTGCGAGACCAATTTGGATGTATTCCAGATTAGTTTACAGACATAATGGTATGCTTACATGGAAAAAAACATATGTTACGCCCTGAACTGTGGACCAAATGCCTATTACACACTTTCTGACCACGAAAATTATCTAACACGCTTAACCTTTTCAAAATATGTCTAATACTTACCTATTTTACTACGTGGCTCGCGCGTGCTTAACAAGAAAAAATGAGCGCGTAAAACTTGTAAATATTTTTTTGAAATCCATATTTTTAGTGCCACGTGTCAAAATAATAGTAATATTTTCCTTATTTCTAATGTTATCAAATTAAA